>WSLN01000697.1:0-11508 GCA_019677355.1 Ceratobasidium sp. 370
TCTCCGAGGGGTGCCCTCCCTTCGTTCGTCGTTGTCGCCTGATCCTCGCTTCGCTCGGGGCGACTGCCTCCTCAACTTCGGTCAGTGCCCCCTCTCCGACCCCTCCGGTAGAACGATAAGACGGGAATATCACATAACCTGGGTGGGATCACTCTGGGGCAACAATATGAGGGTTCTATATTTTACAATCTCTCCCTGAATTACGTCTACGGGTCTAAGTCTATAACCTCCTCCTCAGGGTGTTGGTAGGGGTGCGTTCAGTTCCCTCGCAACCAGTGCACTTCCTTGTTTCTCTTTGCGATCGCCTCCCTGTAGCCCTTGAGTTGGGCTTCGGCGAGGTGCAGTGCCTCCTTCACCTCCTGGAGCTGGGTGGAGGCAGTACGCTCGGCTTCCTGCGCAGCCGCGAGCGCTCGGCGGGTGGCCTCGTGGGCCTCGATTTCACAGGTGAGCCGCGTGGCCAGCTTGGCCCGTCGTTCCTCGGTTTTGGTCTGTTTGACCCTGCACGCCGTGTGGTTGGGTGCGATTGGGGGTCGCGGCGCCGGGCAGTCGCAGCGGGGCGTTGGCTTAGCCGAGGGGCACTGGCCTCGGTCGCAGGCAAGGACCTGGGCGGTGAGACAGGCGTTCTGGCCATCAAGGGCCTGAGCGCGGGCGACAAGGGCAGAGTGGGTGGCAATGGTGCAAGGCATGGTAGAGTGGGGTAGAGTGCCGATGGGTGGGTATGGCTTTTGATGGGTACATCGGCTGTTCTACCGTGATTATATATCCTTTATTGCTGGCGTCTGTCACGTGATCCTACTTTGTTATGATTGTGCCTGTTGTACTGAGTCACGTGACTCGTTATCGGGTATTTTATCAGACCCGATCGGGAGTTGTTACTTCCATCGCCTCCGTCTCTATCCCACCCTTGACTATGCGTGTTATCACTCTCAACTATGACCCACTGGAGTGCGAATGTCTGTTCGAGGAAGGCGACTACGATGAGTGTTGTGCTCATTGTGAGCTTGTTGGTTTGGCCACCCTCGTGGATTACAAGGGGGGGGTCGGCGAGGAGGACAGCATCTGGTACCTCTGGGGTGACAAAGGTGAGCGTTCCCTTGCCTTCCGTTGTTCCGACGGCTAACATGTTTCTAGCTTGGAAGATACCAGAACTGAAGAAGCAGGCCTCCGCAGGGGTCTCTCGGACTGGCCCTGTTGCTTCCTCCTCTTCCCTTCAGAAGGGGAAGGGGAAGGCTGGTTGGGATGCTCGTGGGGATCATCCTCACCTGGACAATTTCCTTCACGAGCTAGTGGGTGGCGAGGCTCCTTGGTTGACCCTGGACAAGGGTTGCCGGGACGTTGGGATGGTAAAGGGGGTACCGTTGCGTGGGAAAGGGAAGCATCGTATGCACCTATACGCTCGCCCGGAGAGTTCCAGGAAAAGGAAGGGGGACTTGCCCTCGTATAACTTTGTAGCCCCCGACTGGTTTTGAGAATCTATCGCTTCTTCTCCCTCCTACGCATTCTCTCCTTAGCCATGTGTCCTCCCAGTCCCATTCTGTTTGTAAACAAGGCGATGATGGACCTGTTTCCTTGTCGGACTATTGAGGGGTGGGTTCTCGATCAGGAGGAGGACAGTCCTTGCTGTCATCGCCATTGCTGGCGTAGCCCAAATTTGCCTCGCATGCTGGCTGGTATGTGGGAGAATACCTTTCGCGATCACTTCCGCGATGTGCCTCCACCCTCTCCTTCGGGGAGCGTGGTTCCTATAAGGGTGAGTGGTGCGCAACCCTTCATAGGGTTTCCTGGGTTGTGACTGAGAATTATTGTCCGTAGAGAGAGAGAGGATTTTCTTGCGTTGAGGGAAGGGGTTCGCTCATTTCTCACGCGATGTACTATAGTTGTGAAAGGAGGGCAACCTATTGATTCGTGGTAGTACATGGCGTGCATAACGACCCCCTCTCAGAAGGGGGTTGGGTTCTCCTTCGCTTCATTTTCCTGCATCTCCGCAATTTCCCGTTCGATCCGCTTTAGTTCTGCGTCCAGGGCCGGGTCGTTTATAAGATCTTCGTATCCATGGAGACTTGGTGGCGAGTCTCCAGATAGCTTGAGGGATTCCATACTCTTTCCTAGATCGTCAGTATTCAGGGCTGCTTTAGCGTGGAAAGACAGCCATGCTTCAAAATCTTCTTTGGTCGCCCCCTTGGTGGAAATCAGTTCGTACATGAGGGTACTGTTTACTTTGTCGATTCGGCCCCAGTAGTGGCTAGGGGATGCGTTGATGATCCGATCGACTCGGTCCCATACTTGTCTGCTTATTTCCGTTGGGGTAGGGGGTTCTGCCTTGGCTGGCGAGCCCCAATTCTTGTTGTTCCTCGCCTTCCTTTTTGCCGCCTTGACAACGGTGTCTACTGAGGGTCCGACGAGGTTGCTGATTACATAAAAGGGAGTACGTTTCATGGCGGCTTCAGACTTCGGTGGCTTGGAGCTCGTCCATTCTAGGACCCCTTTCTTCGGGTCGTAGTAGGATCTCCAGTCTATCCAGTTGTATGTAAATCGTTCTTCCTCGGGAATAAACTCCAGACCGCATCCTGGCAGAAGCCAATCTGCGTATTTCTGAGCGTCGTGTAGCTCCATCATCTTGGACCTTCGGGTAGCCCTAGTCTCGAAGGTCCAGGGACGGGTGGGAGGCTGGGAACGCGAAGGCTGAGGGCGCATGTTGGTCAGGAAGGGGTGGTGTGGGGGTCAGGACGAAGAGGAGACCTTGTCCCCCTCTATTCCGACCCCCCCTCCTTATACCCCTTTACTGACTCATGCCGGCGCCTGTTCTTACCAGCCGAGTCACCCCCCTTCGCAGGCATTGGTGCATCGGGGAAGCGCCGTCGCAAGTCCTCTAGCAAGTCACTCTTGCTGCAGAATTTCACCACCCTTTCCATTGTGTCCTCAATCAGGTCATAACCCTTCCACCTGATTTGATAATAAAGGGTCCTCTTCCGCCATTCCCATTTCACAATGTGGTCTACCTCGTACTCCTCTTCTCCCTCCTCTGTGATGATCGGAGGGGGCCTGGCCTGTTTCCGCCTGAACTCTTCATCGGGCTTGTAAGGCGACAGTAGGCTTACATGGAACACATAGTGTACTCTGATGGTCCTGGGCAGATCCAATCTATAAGCATGTGTTGATATTACTTCCGTTACTGTGAAGGGTCCCCCTTTCCTGTTATCTAGCTTCTTCGAGGGCCTCGTGGTCCTAAGGTTCGATAGTAACAGCCAGACCCTATCCCCTACTTTGAAGGGCTCCAGGCTCTCCGGCTGGCCCTGATGCAGTTTCAGGGCGGCCTGCACCTCGACCCAGATCCTCGCCATTCTTTCCTTTGCCGCCTCGGCGGCCAGAACCCCCCCTGGGTCCTGGTTATCAGCTTTTGGGGGCAACCACTTTGGGTTCCTCCCGTACACCATCTCAAAGGCACTAAGGCCCGTCGAAGGGTTCCTGTAGTTGTTATGACAGAACTCCACCATAGGCAACCATCTCACCCAGTCATCCTGTTGGTAGTTGCAGAAGGTTCTCAGGAACCCTTCTACCCACTGGTTCATTCTTTCGGCTAGGCCATCCGTTTCCGGATGGTAGGCCGTTGAGAAGCAGGGTTCGATCCCTAGCTTCTTGTATAGGGACTTGAGGAACTGGCTGTTGAAGGTGGCCCCCCTGTCGGATACAGTCGTCTTTGGCAACCCATGGATCTTCCATATGTTACTGATGAATATATCGGCAGGCTCCTCTGCGTTCGTGGACTCTAGAACAGGAACAAAGTGCGCCTGTTGTTCACCTGTGCGGTCATTCCTGGCCAATAGTAATCTTTAGACAGCAGCTCCTGGGTCCTCTTTCTTCCCTGGTGACCCGCCATCGGGGTGTCATGGTAGGTTTCCAGGATCCTTAGCCTAAGTTCCCTGTCATCAGGGACGTAGATCCAGTCATTGTACCTCAGTAGACCCTCTTCCATGCTGTAGCTTTGGAACTGCTTTCTTACCGAAGGGGGAAGGTTTTCTTTTCCCTCCGTGCTTCTTCAGAGTGTTTCCAGGGATTTGTTGCCTTCCTGCGACTCCCTAAGCTCTTCCTTGGTTACCGGCTGCACCGCAGCCCGGAACCCGATGAACTTCTCTGATGGGATCATCACCTGCGGGGCAACAGGGACGTCAGCGTGGTCGTGTCTTCTGGACAGGAAGTCAGGTTTGTCCAACATCTTCCCTGGGCGAAAGACGATCTTGAAGTTGAAGGAACTGAGCAGGGTATGCCATCTGGCATGTCTCCTGTTCCAGACTTGCTCCTTATCCCAATATTGTAAATTCCTGTGGTCAGTATAGACCGTGACTGGGATCTCTGTTCCTTCCAGGAACAGTCTCCAATGCTCTAGCGACCGTATGATGGCTAGTAGCTCTTTATCATGTGTGTCATAATTCCTCTGAGGTGGCGTGTAGCTTTCGGATAGGAAGGCAATAGGGCGTAGTTTTCCCTGTTCGTCCTTCTGACTAAGGATGGCTCCCATCGCAACCCCTGAGGCGTCTGTTTCCAAGAAGTATGGCTTGTTTGGGTCTGGGTGAACTAAGACCGGTTCCTTTGTTATCTCTTCCTTTATCTTCTGGAATGCCTCCTGTTGTTTCTCCCCCCACTCCCATCCTTTGTCCTTCTGTGTCAGTTCCGTCAAGGGCTTTGCGATGGCGCTGAAGTTCTTTACAAATCTCCTATAGAAGTTCGCAAATCCTAGGAATGACTGCACTTGTTTGACGGTGGCTGGGGGTGGCCATTCCACTGTGGCCTTCACCTTTTCCTTTTCCATTGATAGGCCCTCCGGGGTGATCGTTATCCCGATGAAAGAAGTCGAGGTGACCCTGAAGCGGCACTTGTGCGGCTTGAGGAACAGGTGGTGCTTCCGTAGTCTAGACAACACCTCCCTTACGTGGGAATCATGCTCCTTGGGTCTTTCGGAATAGACTAGTATGTCATCCATGTAGACTACCATCGTCACGTCAATGAGATCATGGAAGATTTCGTTCATGAATCGTTGGAAGGTGGTGGGTCCGTTCTTTACCCCGAAGGGCATGACGAGATATTCGAAGAGGCCCTCCTTTGTGCGGAAGGCTGTCTTCCACTCATCATCTTCTTTGATCCGTATATTGTTGAAACCCCATCTGATGTCCATTTTCGTGAAGATCTTAGTGTCCTTTAGCTTCTCCATCAGATCAGCTTGGATTGGCATGGGAAACTGATCTGGCTTCGTAATAGCGTTCAGTTTCCGGTAGTCCACCACTAGCCGGAGACCTCCATCTGCCTTCTTTACGTAGAAGCATGGCGATGCAATGGGGGAGTGGCTCGGTCTAATCTGTCCATCTTTTAGTTCCTTGTCAAGATATTCTTTCAGGGCTGTGGACTCTGCTGGGGACATGGGGTATGTCTTGGCTGGTCTGGGCAGTTCCGCGTTCTCGACGAATTCTATGGAACAATCGAAGTCCCTGTGTTTTGGCAACTCGCTGAACCCTTCCTCTTGGAATAGGTCCTCGAAGTCGTAGAACTCTTCAGGAACTCCCTCCAGCAGCTCCCCAGCTCTTCCCTTATACGATATAGTAAAGTCCCTCCAATCTATCACTGGGTCGGCCTTTTCCAACCAGTCTTGCCCTAGTATGATGTCTACGTCTCCTAGCTCCATAACGTAGTACATACATTCAAAGGGTCTTCCTTCCACCGTGATGGTCATTTTGACCCGCTCCTTGATGGCTTCCTTTAGTTCTTTTCCGTTAATTCCGATAATGGATCTCTTTGTCTGCAGTATCTCAGTTGGGAACCCGCTCCTTGAGACATACTGTGGGTCGACAAAGGTCTTGCATGATCCAGAGTCAATAAGGGTTCTAGCTGTTTCCATGGTTCCCTCAACTGTCGTGTATATTGTTGAACAATGGTTCGATTTCTTGAGGTAATATACATTCGGGTCCACGGGTGCTGTTTGGCCTTCGCACATGGCAATCGAAGGTCTCTCTAGTTTTCCGACTCGACCATCCAATCTTCTCCTTGGCCTTTGGGATCCTGCCCTGCTCGGCCCTGGACTGCGGCCTTCCTATCATAGGTCCACTGGCCCCTACAGTCCTTAATCATGTGGCCCGGCTTCCCACACTTGAGACACAGGTTCAGCCGCCTGCGTCGTTGCTTCTCTTCTTCCGGGATCTGTACCAGGGGCCTATTCTTCTGGGCCCCGGGCTTAGTGACCAAGCCAGCCTTGGCTTCCGCTACGTTGAGTGGTTCTTCTATCTTACCAGCTTTCCCTACTAGGCGTCCGCTTGCGAACAACATGTCGTCTGCTCGGCATGCCACTTTAATCCATTCCTCCAAGGTCCACTTGTTAAGTTCCTCCTCCCTGAACATGGTTTGTCTCATGAGCTTGTTCTTAACCCCGGACTTTAGTCCCTCTTTGTATTTGTCAATGAGGGCTTCTTCGTTCCAGTTAACGTCGATGATTAGGGAGCGGAATAGACTCATGTAGTGCAGGGCGCTCTTGGTCTGTTTCAGGTCCCTAAGCTCCCTGAGAGCTCGATCCCTCTTAACTGGATCTGTGAAGCTGGATAGGAAACCCTGCTTAAAAGCTTCCCAGTCTTCGAGGAGTTCATGCTCTTCCTTATTTGTAAGCTTCCTGATCAGGGGTTGAGCCCAATTTGCTGCTTTTCCAGGGGCTACGTTCATGAGGACGTTTGAGATCTTTCGGTCGTCGTCGAAGGTTCCTTCGTCGTAGTCCAGGAAATACAGTTCCATGCGTTCCATCCACCCCTCGGCGTCCTTTCCTTTCTTCCCGTTAAAAGGGTCTGGTCGTTTAGCTCAGGCTTCCTTCGGAACAGTTACTGCTGGCCTTCCTGTGGTAACTTTCTCCCCTTGGGAGGTCTCCTCGTTTTGGAACGCAGTGGATTCCCGCTGGAATGACCTGTTCCTGAAGGGAGTTGGGGGTCGGTGGTCCTTGGTCGACTGCTTGGCCTCTTTTTCTTCCTCACGGGCTTGTTCAACTTGGTTTAGTAAGTCAGTGGTCCTTCTCTCGGTCGCCTGGCCGATGTCTTCTATATTTCGAAGCCTGTTCCCTTGTTCCCTTACTAAGGTGTTGATTTCGGTGAGGCCTTCGCTTAGCTTTTGGACAGCCCTAAGGAGTTCCTCAGTGTTCTCCCTCGCTTTATCAGCGTGTTTAGCCGAATGGTAGCCGTTGGTTACGGACCTGATTGTCTCCTCCCTAACTGATTCTATCTGCTTCGCTTGCTCTTGGACTAGTCCTTCGGTTTTTAAAGAAGGGGTGTATCCAGCCCGAACTTCCTCAGAGATTCGGCGTTGGAGCTTCTCTAGGCCGTCCCTAAGTGCCTCAGCCATTACTCAGAGCGGTGTAGGTTGGGCTGGAGGAGGTAGGGCTGGTCGTCCAGTTGAGGGTTGCCCTGTGGGGGTGTGCGAAACTGAGTGTGGTGGTGGCTCCGTTAGCAGGAGATCCTGATCCTTCAGTACCTGCGTCATTTCCTCGATTTCTACCTGTGATCCCTCAGGCGAGTAGGGGGCTATCGCAGGGGTGAGGGGTATGTCCATCAACAGTATTGGGACCTGGGTAGGACTACCCTCTGGGGGTACCCCTAGGGGAAATAGGGTAGTCCTCCGGCACAGGGTTGGTTCTTGGACTTGGACTGGTGGCTGGGCAGGCAGTGCGCCTGGCATTGGTAAGGTTGTGTTAGCTGGTTCGTTGTCTACTACTGTTACTGGTTCGTTGGCCGCTAGGTTAGAGGCTCTGCTCATCGCTCTAGTGGTCCGTTTGTTCCCTGTTGGTTGGGACATTGTGCTAGCCACTGGTTAAGTGTGAAGTTTGCTTTATAATGTCGCAATCTACTCTTTCTGGTCTAGTGGCTGCTCTTAAGCGGTGGCTCTCCGTTGTTCTTAGGTCTCTGATTGTTGTCTGTGGCGTTGTGTGCGTTGTATTCTAGTGGCTACGTGGTACACTTGTGGTGGTGGACGAGATAAAGCAAACTGGAGACTCCAGTTGGCTTTCCTCGTTCTTATATACATGTAGATACTCTGAGTCATCACATCCGCAGTCCGCAGCATGCATCACTGCTCGGTAATTGGCCAATTGGTAGTCACCTGACCTCATCGCCTAGTGCCTGTCAGGTGATCTGGTTGTTCGTTGTTCGGTCACCTGACTTGTGACGAACAACTCCGACTATCATCTATGTGGTACCTTACACATATGGCTAAGTATTAGGTAACTCACCCCTTGGTGTTTTTGCGGCTCCGAATCTTATAGGAGCCGCTCTTTATCCTAGGGTCATGTGACATGCTGTGTCATCGCTTAGTCACTCGCCCCTCGCCCCCAGTTACAAGGCTGTAAAGCTGAGGGGGCGACCTGCTGGCTAAGCCAGGCGCTTTGGTCACATGATCCGCTAGGTGCTTTGTTTTGCTCCGGATAAAATGCGATAAATCGTAGGATAACTCTAGTTCTCTGTCACACTTATTTATAAGTTGTGACATACACATCATGAGCCCAATCGCAAAGAGTCCCGAATACCTCATATGCCCCTTGGGCACAGGCGACAGCGATGAGCTCGGGGATTGCAAGGGATGCGATGCGGTGTGGTAAGCCTGGGAAGTCGGAGAGGGTGGGCTTCCAGTGGCATGAGCGCTGGGTGAGCTTTAGAGGGTGGCGAAAAAAACTAACAGAAAGGTGTGCTTACCCTGTGTTTCCCGAGCTTGAGAGCTGCCTCAGCCTCCAGTATTTCGGAGTCATCCTTGACTGGGTCAGTGTGCCTCAGCTGTGGCAGATGTTGCCGTGTGTTGGCCTCGGGCGCTGGTGTGGTGGCAGCAAGGTTTGGCTGCAAGGTCTCAAGAACCCTTGTGACCAGGTCAAACACGACCTTGGGTTGGCTGATCCGGCCAGCTTGGCGTGACGGGCCAGCTCCCTGGCCATTGGTCACACCAGGGCGTTTCAATTCAGCCACCAGCCACCCAGCCCAGTCCAGCACAGCACCAAGGTCTGATGTGGATGGGGGCTCCAATGAGCCAAGGGATGAAGCTGAGGCTGAACCATGGGTTTGGGTTGAGGTTCGAGTACCATGGGGGGCAGTGGGGTGTGAGGAGGTGGGAGCCATGTTGAGTCGTAGATAATGTATTAGGGTGTGCTGCATGAGCTACACGAGGGGTGTGCCAAGGGGTTTCTGTCAGCCGTGGACATTTGTGTGTGTGCAGGGCGTGAATGCCGTGGTCTGAGTCCAATGCATCAGACTCATCATCTTTGGGAGGGCAGAGGATGGGGGTTAGAGGGGGCTGAGAAAGGAGTGGGACCAATGGGCGACGTTGGCGTTGTGAGACCGAATCACCAGGTCCGAGTTCGATGCTCTTGGGCTCAGACTTGGACTGGGTGGTGGTGTCTTTGTCGAGTGGCCTGTCTACTGGCGATTTGGCTGGTGGGAATGTGATGGACCTGCCGTCTGGCAGTTTAAAAATATTAGTAGCATAACATATTGCAAGTATTTGTACATACCGGCAATTTTGTTGGTGGGTGGCTTGTGTCCACTTCCCAGGACCACTCCTCGGGCTGATTGCAAGACGGCCTATAATGTTACTTAGTTGAATAACAGTTAAGCTTGGTTGGCTTACCAGAGCACTGCACCCCTCAGGTTCCATGGGACTCGCTTGAGTCTCTTTGGCAACTTCGGAGTTTTTGTCAAGGTCGAGGAGTTCTTTGAGGACCCTGGTCGGTAAGTTGGATGCATTGGAACTGAGGTAGGTTGTTGCCCGTTTGACTGTGTCCTCCCTGTTGATTTCGAGTTCACTGCAAGGTGAACGTTGGCACACCAGGACAGCGTTGCTTCATTGGTGTCCTGGGATAGCAGAAGGTTCTATAATACCAGAAATGTCAGTAATGTTTGAACGAATCAAGTTGATGAACACGTACCCGGCAAGCTGTGGTCGCTCGTTGTCCCAGTGGCAATGTCCGGTGGCTGCTTGATGTGCCCAGGTCGCTCTCCTGGTTTGCTGTAGGGGTGTTTCTTTGGCTTGTCCTTGGGCTTTGGGTCTGAGGGGCTGGCTGGTCGGCTGGACCCTTGTGAGCTTGCTTCATATTCATCTAACATGAAGTTAGTCATGTACGAAGGAAAAGCATTATAATATAACATACCTGACTTGATCTTGTGGCTTGAGGGACGGCGTACGCACTGGGAGCGCCTCAATTCAAGATCAGTCATTGAAGTTGCGGTTCGCTGTAAAAGCTGAAATGTCAGTTACGAAGGTGTTTACGATTATGCATAAACATACATATAGGGCAGGGAGAGAGCTAGGTTGTTGCGAGGATGGACGAGCTGATTTACGGTTCTTAGAGGCAAGTTGAGCGAGGACAGGCGGCATCGAGGTGAGTCTCTGTGTTGGTCTTGCTCTCTCCACAGCCTTTAAATAAGAAAAAAAAATGAATATCACATTGGTTTGTAGAGATCGTGTGGGCGCCCTATGCCCTTGCAGCAACGGGCGACATATGGTGCATGCTCAGGCTGAGCCATCATGGTATTCATACAAGGCATTGGCACCGGGTACGTCAGGTGGGGCTGACGATGGTGTGACAGGAAAGTGCGGAACAACAAAATTGCTGGAAATGTCAGTGCTTGATAGAAAATTGAGTGCAGCAAACTTACCTTAACGGGTCAGTCGTGAACCCAGCATTACGCTGGAAATTGCCAAATTAAGGCTCCATGTGTTGCGTTGTCGGGCATGCAACCCACGTTGTGTCACAACCCACTGGTTGGACCTTAGTACACAGAGGGAGGGGTAAAGGGAGGTTGTACTGGTGGGCTACACCAAAGACCAAAAGGCACTGTATGTCTTAGGCTAACCCTCTGGGTAGTAAGGAAGGTGGGGAAGGGGACTAAGGAGATTGCGTTCTGGCTTGTCCAGGGTGCAATCCAAGGCCTTTATATACCATTAGCAGGACAATCAGTCACATGTGAAAACTACAAGGGGGAACACTTGGAGTGACATGATAGGTCCATCGGAACAAAGGAAGACCTCTAAGACGATTCCATCACATCCTAAAAGGGGAAACATCAGCTGGAGAAGCTTGTTATGTAGCGCATACATCAGAGAATTGTGAATGAGAATCATCACTTGGACGAAAGTGATGAATGTTTACTAACGACAGTGCCAAATGTTTGCGGTGCAAAGATTCACCTATGCCTTGTCATTGGGTGAGAGGTCTTAACTCCGACGATTAGGTAATAAAATATTTTTGATTCAATCGATAGTTCTCAATAAGAATCAACTGAATTGAGAGTCAATTCAACCTAACCTAACCTAAGTCCGGAAAAAGCCGCGATCAGGTTAAGGGCATTTTTCTAAGCATTCTAGTATTCTTTCCAGAGCCAATCTACACGGTAATGACAGAGATATGGGATAAATACCACTTGTCTCTTTTATCCAAGAAATGTACTTTGTGGATCATGTGCTCCGATCGGCTCCGGAAAGAAATCTTACTAAGCAAACCCGAGA
>WSLN01000698.1:0-11498 GCA_019677355.1 Ceratobasidium sp. 370
AACTCTGGCATCCCTGCATTCTGGCACTCCTGCAGTATTCCCACAGTTTGCAGGAAACCACAGGAAACCTGCATTCCCACGTGCAGGTGCAGGTGCAGGTGCAGGTGAATGGGTTATGTGACAGATTCCTGGTGCAGGTGACAGGTTCCTGGAATCTTTCCTGTATGACATCACTAGCTAGGAGCACTCTGTTTGGCTGGTTAGTACTTGTCCTAAACTCAATCTAGTCCACTCACTTTTCCAGGTAGTCAGCAGCGTAAGAGAAAATGCATGGGAATACCCTCTGTGTGATTCCATCAGCACAATGGATAACGATCCCATGCCACCAGGCATGCAGGAATTCATCATCCAGGAGGTGTTTCCACATCTCGTGGAACAACTAAGATGGGTGAGCAGTGCCTTAGGTAATTTTCGGCCACCTTCCAGGCTGTGAATTTTGTCGTGAGCCCCCCTCCCTTGGTCTTGACGCTGGAGTCGAACTCACAACCTCCAAGCCACCTGACCAATTACGTCATGGGGGAAGTGTTCTTACCTACCAACGCTCCCCCCTCCCCCCTCCTGGTCATGTGACTAATACTAACGTGGCACCTACTAACATTGGGATGCCGCCCTGCTCCTTACATAAGCCCAATCAAACAACAATGCTCGCTTTCCTCACCGCTCGCTCCACGGACTTCTTTTACTCACGCCGCCACACCAACGGCCACGAGTCACCCTTCTCTCTGACTCGTATATGTACTGCCTTACGCACGGACCATGTAGATAGCAGTATATATACCTAGGAAAGCAAGCCTGAAGACCTCAGCTTGCTTTACCTCGTCAACTCTCCTCTTGTGAGAACGTAAGCAAAGCCACAAGACTCTAGTAGCCATGACTAGAGTCATCAACACCTTCAAACCCTTAGGCCCCAGCAGACACCCTGGAGCCCTCGATTACCTTCGAACCAAATCACTTTAGCGTCATCGCTACCTTCGTCGTCCACTCGGACGAACTCTATATCGTAGGCTTTACACTTGCTCAAGCAGCCATCCACGCAGGCTTCCCGCTTGGAAACTACCCGCTATGCACTGTACTCTACGTCTCGGTAGTACAACGATCGATAGGATTAGTCTTCTATAGTCACCTAATCTAATCTACGAACCAGTCGTCTCCCGCTCTTATGAGGGTCGCGACAAATTTTGTCTAGTATGTTGGTGGGTAAGTAGTTCATAGTTATGCCAGCATGAGTTTCATGTGTGCTTCCGAGTATAGAGTGCGACATAACAAGGGAATAAATCCAACCTCATAGTGGTTCTTGGAGTCCGGCTTGCATCGTTCATATTTCAAGAGATTACCTAGTGTGACCCTAACCAGCCAAGCTTTGGCGGCACCAAAATTTGCAAGCTGTGTTGTGTCAGAGAAAATCATGAGGGCTGCAACACACTGGGGGAGTTTGCAAGGTTCGTCTAGTACGAGATTCTGGACTTCACGGTGCATATCAAGCATGCGCTGGGATTCATAAGCCTCGCTGTGTACACGGAATGTCTTCGATGTCTTGGGATCACAGCAGTATGCCTTGTAAGGCTCGTAATGAAAGTGGCGAGGGTTGTTTTGGGTGAACGAGAGTTGAACAGCACAGGCGAGAGAGAGGCATTGAACAGCCAGGATGGGAACCACATTCAGAGAGGGCTTGGATTTTAGCAAGCAGCAGCGGCAGGAGTGCAAGGAGGTAGAGACAATGGCAAGAGTGTATTAGGCTTACTGCTAGAGGATTCCGCAGCATTTGAGTTTATCCCATTTAACCTTTGAAATGTCGGATGGAACAAAATCGGGCTGAGAGATCACATCGCGAATGAGAGATTCACGAGCACTTTCAGATTTCTTGAGGCCTTCGTTCCAGTGCCAGTATTGAAGTTGGAACGCAGAGATGTTGGGGCAAGGAGCGATTAGGTCAGCTGTCGACTGGGAGGGTATCGGGTGTTGGGGGTTCGAGGGTGTCTGAATATCTGATAGGTCCTCAAGCTCGCATGCAGAGTTGGGGATAGTCCGAGGTTTGCTCAGCTAGACTCGGTACTGGCCAAAGGAATCAGGGGGTGTGGTATAGGGGACTGGTTCAGGCTGAACACGGAGGATGATGCAGCGGTCTCGAGGGGCAGGTGTGTCCACAGCGTCAAGTGGATCAGGTGGTGGAGGTGCTTCAGGGAGTGTCAGTTTCATCTTGGAGGCGCCCAAGTGATGGCAGGTAGGCAGGAAAGCTCGGCGCAGTTTCAGAGGGGGTGTGGGGCTGCTGCAAAGAGGGGCCAGGCTCTGTGCTTGAGAGGTTATCGGGATCAGCAAGAACATCTTGATCTAGTAGGCGAGTGTCGTGTGTAGACAAAGAACTGCGAGTGACCTAAATAATTATAAGTTAGCATGATAAAATATCTGAGAATCGAATCAACATACCAGATCCGCATGCAAATCATCATTGCGTGCCAACTTGGATGGTCGAAAATGATCCAATGGCGCATCTGGATCACTAGCTGCATTGCGCTTGCGCTCGAGATACTCTTCGTTCTCTTGGATATGTTGGAGAACAGCCGGGCACTGGTTCAAATGTAGCTTAAGTGACTTCTGGTTGTCCATAGTATAACGACATCCTTTGACACAAGTGTATGGTTCAGACATGGCTAAGGAGTAAATAGGGGACAAGGAGTATAGTAGGGGCACTCATCGAGTATTACTCACCAAAAATCTCGCGCCTCCGTTCATGCCAAGGGCCGTGTGAAACAAACGTGAAAACTGCAAATTATAATCGCCCCTAACTTCAATATTCTCCTGTGGAGTTTTGTTAGGTTTCAAGCTATTGTACGAAATCAGAAATGTGAGACATTACCGTAAATATACTGTCCATGGTATCTTGACACAGGAACCATTGGACCGTTGGAGTTGACCATACGCCTGTGGTCATGCAGTTCAGCTTGAGGTGCAACAATGAGCAAAATCAGTACTAAAAGACATATAAGAGAAGGCACTCACCTTGGTTACCACCCAAGTCAACTTCATCCCCACTTTTCTACTATGGAGCATCCAATTCATCAACATGAAGACAGCGTGCCGAGTCAGCAAGGTGATCCACCACATGATCCCCCTCGTGACTTGTCGCCTCCCTTGCCGCCCAGTGGGGGCAATGCCACTGCCTGTAGGTAGCTTGTATTGACAGTACAATCTGGTACTAACTTATTAAACCCAGGATTATTCTGTCTGCCAGGAAGCACACGACTGATCACTATGGTATTGCCACCCAACTGGTGACTCAGGTTCACAAAGTGAACTGGGAGCTGGTCGCAGTCATTAATGCAGGCATCGACCTCATCACTCTCAGCGACGAATCTGCCAAAGTGGCTGAGGCAGAATATGACTTGTCAACAGGCAAGTGAGTACTAATTGTTTTTCTGGTATTAATTCACACTTAGACCTACAACTAACTATTCTTGCTTTCAGCTTACAGGACATGAGCCTTGTACGACCTTTTTTACCTTCTTTGTGACTGTATTCTGCACTTCATGAACACGAGGGATTGGGCTGAGGTTCGGCACTTGTGTCACGACCTCGTGAGATGGGGTGAAGTGGCGAAATCGCGAAGGTGAGGGTATCGAAAAGGAGGTGGTCTCGTGGCGATAAGCTTGATACTGGTGGCTGATGGACTTGGCGTGGAGAATGGAAAGTCCTAGCCTGAGAATATTGAGGGTGTTCGAAGGGGTGTGCTGGAGCACTGAGATGAAGTGATCGGCAGCGAATGCCAGGCTAAGAGATCCCACTAGGGAGCTCACGAATGTAGATGAGCAAGACAAGGTGTAGCAAGCTGGAGAATCCAGGCTTGCGCACCACTGTATATATACTACTAGCTACAGGCCAAGTCATACAGTGGTAACTGCGGGCGCAGCATCGGTACAGGACGGCGTACCCTTGAGTCATACAAAGTGCAGCCGTGAATGGCGCATACACCGAGTCGAAGTCTGAGAAGCGGAGGAAGCCTACACGGCCTAAGGCCAGTGGCAAGACGGGCGAAAGACAGGTGAGCCACAAGAAAAGTTGGGGGTGAGCGGAGTGAACTCACAACATTCCCTCCCCAAAAGTGATTGTCTCAAAGGAGGAGACAAGCACAAAGTCCGACGAAGAAGAGAGAAGAAAAGAAAGAGAAAAAAAAAAAAAAGAAACAAAACAAAGAAAAGCAAGGCACGCAAACATCTAAGTACATCTCCCCTTTTGGGAGGCTACCTTAACTGGGGTGCATGGTAGCAACGACTGGTTACCTCTACACTAGGAGCTCAAACTCGTGTCCATGCCTTTACTCGGCGAAGACCCACTCTCCATCCTCGTTCTTCTGGAAGTCCCAGGCGTGCTGGTCGAACCATTCCATGAGCTGGATGCTTGACATCCTTCCCTCGATGGCCCGCATCCAGATCCGCCCAGCTGGGATCCTGTTGATGGCATTGTGGTAGGAGACGGGAGTCTCCATCTTCCACTTGGCAACCACGTCCATGACCCACTTCTTGGCCAGGTCCGCGCGGACCCACCAGGTTCCGTCCTCCCTCCACTCGATGTCAGGGTACTGCCCCTTGGACTTGAGTACCACCCCGTAGATGGAGTCGGTGACGCACCCCTGGGCCACGTAGAGCTTGGCCTTGGCTTGGAGCCAGTCAGTGTCCGGTTGGGGCCTGTCTCCCACCCATTGCAGGGGGCCTTGCTGGGGGTGGTGGTAGGTGGATCCAGCCCAGTGGCACCCCCATCACTTGTGTAGGGGGACGTAGATGAGCCTGACATCTGGGTCCAGCTCCTTGGCATACTGCAATGCCTCCTTGACGTTTGTGACCTGTCATACGTCCTGCACGTATTCGCTGATCCCTCTGGGGGCGGTGTCGTTGACCTCCCGCACCTGGAAGAGGGCCCCTTCCTGGTCGACGGATATGACCCAAGGACCCCAGGGCTCAGTCCTTTGGAAGGTGTCCGCCTTCCTAGCTTTGATGACAGCGACGGCTCGAGCATCGCCCCTTCCTCCCTTGGCAAGGTGTTTGGAGGCAGTGGTGGGCTTGACGACGACCATGGTAGTAGAGTAGTGGGGGTAGGGGTGTTGGTAGCTGGGGAGCTGTCGTTACTGGCTTTCCCCCTCTCCCTTTTATATCCCTTGGGTACGGGCGCCGAGGGATATTTGCTGAGGAAGTGACTCATGACCTTCCCTAGGTCTACAAATTTCTCGGCCCGTTCCCATGTGTTCTCGCTCAAGTATACCTGTCCCACTTGATCTCGTACCATAGTCCTTCCTTTGTCTGCTGCCAATCCATGATTTCCTCCACACGGTATTCCTCTTCCCCTTCTTCCGTGGTGATAGGCAGAGGTCGGGGTTGTGCTCGGTGAAAGGGGTCTTTCTTAAATGGGGTAAGGAGGTCGACATGGAATACGTTATGAATGCGCATGGATTTCGGAAGTTCTAGCTCATAGGCGTGGGAGGAGATCTTTTTGGTGACTCGGAATGGTCCTGTGTTCTTCTTGTCGAGTTTTTTCGATGGTCTCTTCGTCCGAATGTTCCTAGTATTGAGCCATACTTGGTCCCCTATTTCCAGGCTAAGCGGTTCTGGTTGTTCCTTTGTCTGTAACTCCATTTTTGCTTTAGCTTCGTCCCAGACTTCCTTCATGTGGTTCGCAATGTCATTCGCCCTTGGGTTGTTACTTTGATGGTGACTGATGTCCCACATTGGGTCCTGCCCATAGAGGGTTTTGAAGGCCATTTGTCCAGTAGAGGTGTTCACATGATTATTGTGGCAGAATTCTGCGATAGGGAGCCACTTGACCCAATTGTCCTGTTCAAAACTGCAGAAGCTTCGGAGGTAATTTTCGAGCCATTGATTTGTCCTTTCTGCTAGTCCATCTGTTTGAGGGTGGTAGGCCGTGGACAGCCGGGGCTCGATCTGCAAGCATTCGTATAGGGCCTTTAGGAAGTGGCTGTTGAAGGACGGTCCTCTGTCGGAAATAGTGACCTCTGGTAGTCCATGATGTTTGAAGACTTCTTTGATGAAGATGTCCGCTACCCCTTCAGCTTTGATGGATTCGTTACAGGGTATGAAGTGCGCCTGTTTTGAAAAACGGTCCACCACCACTAGGATGCTGTCGAATCCTTGGGACAGGGGTAGCTTTATGATGAAGTTGTAGTTGATATGCTGCCAGGGTCGTTCTGGCAGTTCCATGTTCTTTGGGGGTGCTTTCATGTTGCTGCATTTGGACTCAATGCATGTTCGGCAGTTGTCTACGTAGGCGTGGACTTCCTGCGTCATTCCGGGCCAATAGAAGCGGCGTTTGACCAGCTCGAGTGTTCGCTCTAGACCCTGGTGTCCCGCAATTGGGGCATCGTGACATTCCCAGAGTAGGGCCTTCTTGATCTCGGGGTCTTTCAGTATTACTATGGCGTTGTCATATAGGAGGAATCCCTCCCTCCATTCGTATCTCCGAAATTGTTTTTGTATGCTGGGTGGAAGTTTGTCCTTCTGCTGGGTGTTTGTTATAACTAGTTCAAGTTCTTCATCTTCGGCTTGCCCTTCTTGGATTTTGGCAAGAAGGTCATCCTGGCCTATATCCACTTTGAAGCCTTGGAAAAGTTCTTCCCTGATCATTACTTGTTCCTGGTTTGGTATGTCCTCATGGTCCGATCTCCGTGACAGGGCATCAGGTTTTTGTGACTGTTTCCCTGGTCGGTAGACAATGATAAAGTTGAAGGACGCTAGTTCGAGATACCATCTGGCGTGTTTCCGATCCATGGGCTGTGCTTCCTTCCAGTACTGGAGGTTGCAGTGATCAGTGTAGATCGTGATGGTCTGCCTGGTATCCTCTAGGTATAGTTGCCAGTGTTTTAAGGCTTCGACGATTGCAAGAAGTTCTTTGTTGTAGGTATCATAGTTCTGCTGGGCTGGGTTGAAACTCTTGGACATGAAGGCGAGGGGGTGTAGCTTTCTGTCTTCCTTTCGTTGGCTGAGGACGGCCCCCATTGCTACCCTCGATGCGTCAGTTTCTAGAATGTAGGGTTGGTTTGGGTCGGGGTGTGCGAGCACTGGTTCCTTGGAGATGGCTGTCTTGATCTGTTGAAAAGCCTCTTGTTCCTTTTCTTCCCACTTCCATGCCTTTCCTTTCTGAGTAAGGTCATGGAGGGACCTAGCGATCGCACCGAAATCCAGGATAAACCTCCTGTAGAAATTGCAAAACCCTAGGAAGGCTTGAACCTGTTTGACTGTTTTGGGTTCTGGCCATTCGAGGATGTCTTTGACCTTCCCTTGTTCCATAGATATTGCTTCTGGAGTGATCATGAGCCCAACGTAGTCCACCGTGTTGACCCTGAAGCGACACTTCTTGGGCCTGATGAAGAGATGATTTTGCCTGAGTCGTTCTAGGACCAAGCGAACGTGGCGTGTGTGTTCTTTATCATTCTGAGAGAAGATTAGGATGTCGTCCAGATTGACAATGACGAAGATGCCTTGGAAGTCGGCCAGCAAATCGTTCATGAACTGTTGGAAAATGCTTGGGGCGTTTTTTAAACTGAAGGGCATGACAACATACTCGAATAGTCCGTCTTTCATTCAGAAGGCTGTCTTCCATTCGTCTCCTTCTTTGATGCGAACGTTATTGTACCCCCACCTAAGGTCTAGTTTGGTGAAAACCTTGGCTTCACAAAGTTGCTTGATGAGGTCTTCTGGGAGAGGAATGGGGAATTGGTCGCTAATTGTGATGTCATTGATTTTCTGATAGTCCGTAACAAGCCGTAGGGAGCCATCCTGTTTCTTGACATAAAAGCAGGGGGTGGCGATACTTGATTTACTTGGACGTATCTTTCCGTCCCTGAGTTCCTGTTCCAGGAATTCTCAGAGTTGCTTAGCTTGGTCCGGGGACATGGGGTAGGGTTTTGCTGGCTTTGGTAGTTCCGCTCCTTCCTTGAAAGGGATGGTGCAGTCGTGTGGTCAGTGGGGAGGTAACTCCCTGAATTTCTTGGCATCGAAGATGTCTGTGAAGTCCTTGTACTCGGGTGGAATAGGGGTGTCGTCCATGATTTCCCCTGCTGCCTTTCCTTTTTCATCTCGAAATCTGATTTCCATTGTTCTCCAAGAAATGTCAGGATCATGTTCGGTGAGCCATTCTTGTCCGAGGATGGCTGAGGTGTCCCCAAGAGGCATGACGTAGAAACGTCCTCTGAAGTTTTTTTCTTCCAAGGTAAAATTAAGGGTTGTTCAGAAACAAATCTTCTGTGCCGTTTCATTTCCGTTGATAGCGATGACGGTGCGGGGCTGTGAGAGCTTGATGAGGGGGATGTGGTTTCTTCGGGCATAGGAGATATCCAAAAAGTTTCAAGAAGAGCCCGAGTCGATGAGTGTTAAGGTGGGTTCCATGATTCCCTCGATCGTGATGTAGCAATTTGGGTCGTTGTTTGATTTCTTGAGATAATATACATGTCTACAATCACGATCTTGGGTATTCCTGCCTACAGACACAGGTCCAGTAGGCCGTTCTAGTTTTCCGATTCCAAGGAGGTTGAGACATTGTCCTTAACTTCTTCAACCTCCACCTCCTTTCCCTTGACAGGCTCCCTTTCCCCCTGGTCTTCCTCGCTCCATTTCGATCAGCATTCTTTGATCATATGGCCCTTTCGACCACATTTGATGCACCTTCCTTCCTTCTTTCGTTGGTCGATGGTTTTCTGGGAGACTTGTTTTTGGGCACTTCCTGTTGGTTTCCTTTCTGGGATACTACTTGATTTCCCTTTGATATGCTCCTTGGAGGTTCAGGCAGCGAAGAGGATGTCATCCGTTTTCGCAGCGTATTCGATCCATTCCTCTAGTGTGAGCCTGGAGACATCTTGGAGTACAGTCATGCAAAGTAGTTCGCGTTTGACTGGGTCTTTTAGTCCTCCCTTGAAACAGTCGATAAGGGCTTTGTTGTCCCAATTGAGGTCCTCCATCAGGGTTCGGAATTGAGAGGCGTATTCCGTGACAGACCGTGTTTGGATTAATTTCTGGATGTTTTCGACCGCCCTATCCTTTTTGATTGGATCTCCAAAAGCAAGTAAGAAAGCCTTTTTGAAGCTTTCCCAGGAGCGTAGTGCCTTGTGTTCGACATTATCCAGGAGCTTGCAGAGCAAGGGTTTTGCCCATCGTGACGCTGGTCCTTCCTTCATGTTGACGAGGGTGGTAGAGATTTTCTTTTTGTCTGTAAAAGTGTTTGGGTAGTCCCTGAAGTAGACCTCCATCCTCATTAGGAAGAGTTCCACTTCTGCATCTTTCTTTTTTCCCTCGAAGGCTTCTGGTTTTTTGGCTTTTGCCCCTTTTGGTACTCGTTCTGGTTCTGGAGACCGGGATCAGTAGCTTCTGCGCTGGGGAGTACGAGAGCAGGACCGGCGGTCTGGTGATCCAGGCGGTGAAGGGGACCTATGAGGTGGGGGAATGTCCTGGTGTGTGGATTGGGGGGCTTCTGCCAGGGATGCTTTTGTTGCGATTTGATCTATTCTTTCATTGAGGGTGGTGACTCGATCATCAAGGGCCTGGAGTATGGCCATGGCAGTGCTACTTTCTTCCCGTAGGTTTTTGACATTTTTGAGGGTTTCATTGTTGCCCCTTAGGAGGTCATTGACCCAAGTTGGTGTTTGGTTGATCGCATTTTTGGCACGTTGTGCCTCCTGATGGGCCTCGTAGCTGTTGTTTACCGCCCTGGCAAGATTATGTTCGATTTCTGTGATTCGTCGGTTCAGGTTGGTAGCCCCTTCTGCGAAGTCTTCTAGCCTCCTGCGTACGTGTTCTACTCCTTCTTCCACTTCTTCTAGATCGACTTCTTCCTGGACTCGTTGGGCTATTTCTGGTAAGAGGGGTTGTGTTGTGAGTTCACCTCGCTCACCCCCAACTTTTCTTGTGGCTCGCCCGTCTCGCCTCTGGCCTTAGGCCGCGTACGCTTTCTTGCTTCTCGGTTTCCGACTTGGTGTACGCGCCATTCATGGCTGCGCCTTTGTATGACTCACGGGTACACGCGTCTTGTGCCGACGCTGCACCCGCAGTCACCACTGTATGACTTGTCCATAGTCTGTTGTATAAATACAGTGGTGCGCAAGCCTGGATTCTCCAGCTTGCTACACCTCGTCTAGCTCACTCACTTCGAGAGCTCCCTAGCGGGACTTGTCAGTCTGGCCCTCACAGTCGACCACTTCGTCTTCGTACTACAACGTACACCTTCGAACACCCTTAACGTACTAGGCCTTAGTCTTCATTTCGTCCAAACATCCTCGACCTCACGTCAGTTAGCCACGAGACCATGTTTCACCTCGCCACCTCCACCTTCGCAACTTCGTTACTTCGTCTCATCTCGCTAGGTCATGACATTGTGTAGCAAGCCTCTGCACACGAACCTGGAGCTAACACTGTGGTCATCCTATCACCCAAGGAAGTCACCCTCAATATGTCACAGCAAGGATCCCGTCCAGGATCAACCCACGGCCACCAGACACGATACCAAACTCGATTACAGTCCGCCCTTGGAGGGGACTTCTCAAGAACCAGGGGATCAACCCCAACCACGCCCACAGAACAAGACATCACCGATGGGGAACAACGAACCCAATCAAGGAACTCTCAATGATCCATGCCAGGGGGATTACCAGAAGAAGAAGAGGAACCTACCGTCATCGTCGAAAACGTTCCTCAATCAGAACCAAATGAAGCAGAAGAACCCCCCTTGGTACGAGTACTCCCCCGACCACGCGTCGGGCCCGAACAGGAAAGTGCAGTGGGTGCAGGATCAGTCCTCATCGAACCCGAACCCAGCGATGAAGAAATCGAATATCGCCACCATCCCCTGGCAGGACGATATCCTGTCGTTCGTTCGAGAAGAGGAACTCCAAGGACTATGCCACGAAGAGCCTCCCAACCCCTTCCTAGACACCAGGAAAATGAGCGTGAACCAATTCCGCCACAGCCTCAACCAGCCGTACATCTTCCCGCCGACCCTGAACCCAATCTTCCGGAACCAGTGGCAGTCGCCCCACCCCAGTACCAGCCACCAGAACAACCCCTCGCACAGCCCCAAGTAGAAGAACCCCCCTTTGACCCCCAAGCAGATCCGGGCTTCCAAAATATCGTTCTAGCCTTACGAGCCGCAATGCAACCCCTCCTTCTGGAAATAGCCCAACAAGTCCAGGAAGAGATCGACTTAGAAGAAGTAGAAGAAGGCATAGAACACGTCTGAAGGTGCCTCGAAGATTTCGCGGAAGGAGCCACGAATCTAAACAGGAGATTAATGGAAATCGAACAAAACCTGGTTAGAGCGGTAAACAACAGCTACGAAGCCCACCAGGAAGCACAAAGGGCGAAAGCAGCAATAACCCAAACACCAACCTGGGTCGAAGACCTCTTGAGAGGAAACAATGAGACGCTCAAAGCCGTCAAGGACCTCAAAGAAGAAAGCAGCACCACCATAGCTATACTCCAGGCCCTCGATGATCGGGTAACCACTCTCGA
>WSLN01000699.1:0-11496 GCA_019677355.1 Ceratobasidium sp. 370
AGCCACCAGTTGGCTTCACCTCTCTTTATATACATGCTAAAGCCATGAGTCACTTGCTGCGCAGTCCGCAGCGCTCCTAAGTCCCTCCCATTGGTCGTTGATAGTCACCTGACCTCGGCGCTCGAGGATCATCAGGTGATCTTGTCGTTTGTTGTTCGGTCACGTGATCTTGTCTGAACAACACTGTATACTGTTATGTGGAGGGAGATGAGGTTAGTAAGGCCTTAGGTAAGTAACAGGTAATGTTTGCGCAGCTCCGAATCTTATAGGAGCTGCTTCTTTATCCAAGGGTCACATGACTTGCTTAGTCACTTGCAGGTCGCAGTCAGGCACATAGGCTGTAAAGCTCACCTGCGACTTGCTGACTAAGCTGGGCGCTTAGCCGGTAGTCACGTGACTTCATAAGTGGGTCTATGCGCCTCAGATAAAATACCATAAACTGTAGAATCATTCTAGCTATCCGTCATGACCATTTTCACAAGTCATGACATCATGGCCGTTGGTGCGGCGGTGTAAGTCAAAGAAGTCTGAAAAGTGAGCAGAGGGGGAAGCAGGAGTGGAAGCCTTGATCGGGCTCAAGAAAGAAGCGGGGCAGTCCTCATGATATAATGGTCAGGTGACCATAGGTCATGAGTTCGACTCCTGTAGCGGGACAAGTCAGGACCCATAAAGAGGGAGGTCACGACACTATGGTGAAACCATGCATGTAATAAATCATGTGATAAGTGTAGCACCACTTTACTACCTACTGTACCTTCAGGAACACTACGGTTGCCAATTAGTTTTGGATATCTCAGTCAGACACACGAGTGCTCCTTGGATTTAATAATGCTCATTTATGTCAAGTACATGGGTGCCTCCAAATCTGACTTTCCTTCCTGCTGTCATTCAAACCCTGTGTTTTGTCAGTTTGTATCACCATACCTATCATTCTTTATGCTAAACAACTCACTTTCACATGTCTCCCTTGACCGTCACTCAAGTCGTTCGTCCTCCTCCACTAGGCTGATCTCTAAATAAACAGCTGTATTCTGATGTATTTTCCATCAAAGGACCAAAGTCTAACCAGCCACACCCACAAAGCAGAAGTGGGGTCAAGGGGCCCAGGGTTGGGCTGTCTGTTTAATAATGTGATGGAGAGCGACCAGATGCTAGAAAAGGCGCATACATCTGTTGATAGTATAGTTATAGCAAGTTGTCCGTGGATCATTGATTGGTGTGGGGCGGTAGACGGCTTTTTGCCCGTTTGCACAATCAAATGCTGCCAGCACTCAAGCAGACTTGAGTGCGTCAGCAAAACACCTAAAAACTACTGTAGCCCAGGATTTGCCATATTGGCTACTTTGTGTTGTGTAGCACTATGTAGCACTACGGAGCACTACATAATTTGACTGCATTTCAGGACAAGTGAGACTGCCTGCAGGCTAAATATGTAGCACTACATAACTGGTGGCATACTACGTAGTGCTACATAACAGGGGGCACACTACATAGTGCTATGTAGTTAACCTAAGGTTGATCAGATGAACTATATACAATGGTATCATGACACAACATGAAAACTGGTGAAGAGTACTGTCTCACTGTTTACTTCGTAAGGTCATTGTTAATCATGTGTTAAATTTGGTATACAGGGTATTTACATGTATCTATATTTTATTCAGAATTTCTTATCTTTATAGAACCCCCCCCCTATGGTGCTGTCCATGGGTGGGTGGTGACTTGGCACTTCATGGATGAGTGCTCGAAGCGCTGGTGCATACGTCAGGGTTTGCTTACAAACTGGCCTGTGTTGAACACATGCTGTGCACCGCGCTGCATGCCCATGCCCACTAGGTCTCACCACACTGCACGCCCACACCCACTAGGTCTTACCATGCCCACTCGCTCTCACCGTGCTGCGCGCCCATGCGCATGCTCGCTCGCTATCGCCACACTGGTGCGCCCACTCTCGCTCTCACTGCACCCACGCCCACCTGCTCTGCCTACGCTTGCCTGTCCTGCCTCATTCCTTGCTCACGCGTTCAGCGTGCTCAGGTAAGTGCAGCTGACCTGGCTATGGCCACCGCTTACCCACCTCCCTTTGCTGCTTCGCGCCAATGCCACCCTGCCGCCACACCCACCTTGTCGCATCCCTCTGCTGCTCCCCCTGCTCTCGCTCTCGACCTTGACCACAACCACACCCACACTGTGATGTGGCCATGGCTGCTGCCACCCATCCTCGCCCGCCCACACCCCTGCACTCCACCTCGACTGCACACAACCACAACCCCACCCTTGCCCATGCATGCTCCTGACCCCAGCGCTGCCTGTGTGCACCTGACCTGGCCTTGGTGTTGCCAGTGCCCATGCTGGCCCATTCAATCTCATACGGCCATGCGCTCAACCCAACCCACCCTGACTGCTCCGACGCTCACATGTCACAACCCACTGGCTGGACCTTAGATCGCAGAGGGAGGGGTAAGGGGAGGTAGTACTGGTGGGCTACACCAAAGACCAAAAGGCGCTGTATGTCTTAGGCTAACTCTCTGGGTAGTAAGGAAAGTGGGGAAGGGGACTAAGGAGATTGCGTTCTGGCTTGTCCAGGACACAATCCAAGGCCTTTATATACCATTAGCAGGACAATAGTTACATGTGAAAACTACAAGGGAGAACACTTGGAGCGACATGATTGGTCCATCAGTACAAAGGAAGAACTCTAAGATGATTCCATCATATCCTAAAAAGGGGAAACTATGGAGACACATCAAATGAAGAAGCTTTCCTAATAAGGGCGAAGAAGGAACAAAGGGGCAGCGGACGCCTAAAACCGGGGATGTCATGTGACAAGGTGAACATCAATTCAAGAAGCCTTCCAAAACAGGGCTGTAAAGGTAATCCCAGGTACTTGTGGCTGGGTGGCTATGGTCATGTGACCCAAAGGATGCGCATATATGCACTAAAATAAATCTGTGAAATAAGAGAAAAGAGTGGGATTGACCAAGGTCATGACATCACACCCGCGCCCTCAACTCCTACCTCAACCCCACTCGTGCATGCTGCTGTGCTGTCACACGAGCCCAGGGCTCCTGCGTGTGCTGTGAGGCTCCCCAGCTGCTGTGTTTCCTCGTATGCTCCCGCTCCCACATGCCAACCTTCGACCCCGCCCTCACCCGCTCCCTCCCGCCCACGCCCCTGACCACACGCAACTGTGTCCCCACTCAGTCCTGAGACGGGCGCTGCTGGTGCGCATCAGACCCTGTATTGGCGTGGCTGGCGCCCATGCTCAATTGCGGTGAGCCCTGCCCGTAAGCCACTGGCCCCACTCCCTAACCACTCTCCCCTGCATCCATGCCCACACCCATCCCCATCCCCCTCGCTCGGTGCGTGTGCGTGTCCACACCACCTGTCCTGCACTTGCTCTCACCCGTTATCACCCACCCGCCCCCACGCTCTTGCCTGTGCCCTTGCTCTCACCTGCACACTTGATCACCTGGGCCCGTCCCCGCCCCTGTGCTCTACCGAGACCAGGCACGGCCGCGACTGTTACATAACACATACATTTTTAAGTCAGAATAGTCTTTACTTAGACTTGATTGACTTGAAAGCATCTTGACTTAACCTAACTTAGGAAAGATTAAGTTGCAATTCGATTAAGGGAATTTTTCTATGCATTTTAGTATTTTTTCCGAGGCTGATCCATAGGGAAACAGCTGAGATATGGATGTCACGACCTAGTGGGGTGTGACGAAGTGATGGAGTGGCGAAGCTGTGAAGGTGGAGGTGGCAGTACGAAGTGCGGTCTCGTGGCTGATCGGTGTGAAGTTGAAGAAGTTAAGACTATGTGAATAGTAAGGCCGAACAGACTAAGAGTGTTCGAAGGGGTACGTTGTAGTAAAGAGACAAAGTGGTCGACTGTGGTGGCCAGGCTGATGAGACCCGCTAGGGAGCTCCGAAGTGAGTGAGCAAGACAAGGTGTAGCACACTGGAGAATCCAGGCTTGCGCACCACTGTATTTGTACTACGAGTTACAAGGCGAGTCATATGGTGGTGGCTGTGGGCGCAGCGTCAGCACAAGACGCGCGTACCCATGAGTCACATAAAGCGCAGCCGTGAATGGCGCATACACCAAGTCCAAGACTGAGAAGCAGAAAGGCCATGTGGCCTACAGCGGAGGCAAGATGAGCCACAAGAAAAGTTGGGGGGAGAGAAGCGGACTCACAACATTCCCCCCCCAAAAGTGATTGTCCCAAAGAGGGGATGAGCACAAGGTCTGTACGAAGAAAAAAGAAAAAAAAGCAAAAAAAGAAACACAGAGTCTAAGTACATCTCCCCTTTTGGGAGGCTACCTTAACCGGGGCACATGGTAGCAACGACTGGTTACCTCTACACTAGGAGCCCAAACTCTTCTCCCCGCTTTCACAGGACCCATTCACCATCCTCCTCCTCATGCCTGTCCCAGGCGTGCTGGTTGAACCACTCCATAAGGCGGTCCCTGGACATCTTGCCCTTGGTTGCGAGGGCCCAGATTTGTCCAGTGGGGATCTCTTCGATCTCCTTGTGGTATTGCTCGGGCACGAGTGGCTTCCACTTGGCAACCGCGTCCTCGACCCACTTCTCGGCATGGTCGGCTCGCACCCACCAGGTCCCGTCGGCCTTCCACTCGATCGAGGGGAACTGCCCCTTAGACTTCATGACGACCCCATAGACGGAGTCGCTGACGCATCCCCGGGCGAGATACAGTTTGGTTGTCTGCATCTGCCACGCGTTGTCAGGTCGTGGTCCGTCCCCCACCCACTGGAGGGGTCCTCGCCTTGGATCGTGGAGGGTGTTGCCCTGCCAGTAACACCCCCACCGCTCGAGGCAGGGGATGTACTCGAGGTTGACTTCGGGGTTGAGCTCGTTGGCGTATCGCCGGGCCTCATTGTAGTTGGTGACAGACTGTAGGTCCCAGATGTACATTCCCACCCCCCAAGGGGCAGCGTCCATGGCCTCTCGGACCTCAAGGATGGGTCCCCTTGGGACCACATCGACCACCCGAGGTCCCCATCACTCGAGTCGGGTTGCGGCCTCGAATCGTTTGGCCTCAGCGATCCTTCCGGCCGAGAGGTTGCTCCTTCCCCCTTTGACCAGGTGCTTGGAGACGAGGGCGGACTTGGTGCGGGCCATTGTAAGTGGGAAGAGGTGGGAGTGGTGGTAGCTGGGTCGCTGTTGCTACTGGCCTTTCCCCTCTCCTTTTTATACCCTTTTGGCATGGGGGCCGAGGGGTACTTCCTGAGGAATTGACTCATGATTTTCCCAAGGTCCACAAATTTCTTGGCCCGCTCCCACATGTTCTCACTTGAGTCATATCCCTCCCATTTGATCTCATACCATAGTCCCTCCTTTGTCTGTTGCCAATCCACGATTTCCTCTACACGGTATTCTTCTTCCCCTTCTTCCGTTACTATCGGCGGCGGACAGGGCTGTGTCCGATGAAAAGGGTCCCTTTTGTAAGGGGTGAGGAGGTCGATATGGAAGACATTGTGAATGCACATGGATTTCAGAAGTTCCAATTCGTAGGTGTGGGAGGAGATCCTCTTGGTGATTCAGAATGGTCCTGTGTTTTTTCGGTCGAGCTTCTTCAAAGGTCTTTTCGTTCGAATGTTCTTGGTATTAAGCCAGACCTGGTCCCCTACTTCTAGGTCAGGTGGTTTAGGATGTTCCTTCATTCATAACTCGATTTTGGCTTTCGCCTCATCCCACACCTCCTTCATGTGATTTGCGATATCATTGGCCCTGGGGTTATTGCCTTGATGGTGACTGATGTTCCAGGAGGGATCTTGTCCATAGAGGGTTTCAAAAGCCGTTTGCCCAGTGGAAGCGTTGACGTGGTTGTTATGACAGAATTCCGCTATTGGTAACCATTTCACCCAGTCGTCTTGTTCGAAGTTGCAGAAACTCTGGAGGTAGGTTTCCAACCATTGATTCATCCATTCCACTAAACCGTCGGTTTGGGGGTGGTAGGCTGTGGAGAGACGGGGTTCGATCTGTAGACGTTCGTACAGGGCTTTCAGGAAGTGACTATTGAAGGCTGGTCCCCTGTCAGATATAGTGACCTCCGGTACCCCGTGGTGTTTGAAGACTTCTCTGATAAATATATCTGCCACCTCCTCGGCCCCGATGGATTCGTTGCAGGGTACAAAGTGTGCCTGTTTCGAGAAACAATCTACCACTGCTAAGATGCTATCGAAGCTTTGGGAGGGGGGTAGCTTCACAATGAAATCGTAGTTAATGTGTTGCCAAGGCCTCTCGGGGAGCTCGATGTTCTTTGGTGGGCCCGTCATGTTGGTTCGTTTGGCTTTGATACAGGTTCGACAGTTGTCCACATAAGCATGGACTTCCTGAGTCATTCCCGGCCAATAGAAGCATCGTTTGATCAGTTCGAGCATTCGTTCCCGTCCCTGGTGGCCTGCGATGGGGGTATCATGATGTTCCCAGAGTAGGTTTTTCTTGATTTCAGGGTCCTTTGGAACCACTATGGCGTCATCGTATAGGAGAAATCCCTCCTTCCATTCGTATCTTCGGAACTGTTTCTGTATGCTGGGCGGGAGTTTGTCCTTTTGTCAGGCATTTGTTATGACTAGCTCCAATTCTTCGTCTTCGGCCTG
This sequence comes from Ceratobasidium sp. 370, assembly GCA_019677355.1. Classification (NCBI taxonomy): domain Eukaryota; kingdom Fungi; phylum Basidiomycota; class Agaricomycetes; order Cantharellales; family Ceratobasidiaceae; genus Ceratobasidium; species Ceratobasidium sp. 370. Next base: position 6,630 of record WSLN01000699.1, read on the forward strand.
CCCTTCTTGGATTTTGGTTAACAGGTCGTCTCGACTGATGTCCACCTTGAAGCCCTGGAAGAGTTCTTCCTTGATCATAACTTGTTCTGGATTTGGTAGGTCTTCGTGATCTGACCTTCGTGATAGGGCGTCTGGTTTTTGCGACTGTTTCCCTGGTCAGTAGACGATGATGAAGTTGAAGGATGCCAATTCCAGGTACCATCACGTGTGCTTTTGGTCCATGGGTCGTGCCTCTTTCCAGTACTGAAGGTTGCGATGGTCAGTGTAGATCGTGATGGCCTCCTTTGTGTCTTCGAGGTACAATCGCCAGTGTTTCAGGGCTTCGACAATCGCAAGAAGTTCTTTGTTGTAGGTGTCGTAATTCCACTGGGCTGGGTTGAAGCTTTTGGACATGAAGGCCAGGGGGTGCAGTTTCCCGTCTTCCTTCCGTTGACTGAGGACGGCACCCATGGCTACTCCTGAGGCGTCGGTTTCTAGGATGTAGGGTTGATTTGGGTCGGGGTGGGCGAGTACGGGTTCTTTGGAAATGGCCTCTTTGATTTGTTGGAAAGCCTCCTGTTCCCTTTCTTTCCATGTCCATGCTTTCCCTTTCTGGGTTAGGTCGTGAAGGGGTCTAGCGATTGTGCTGAATTCTGGAATGAATCTCCGGTAGAAGTTGCAGAACCCTAGAAAGGCCTGAACCTGTTTGACTGTTTTGGGTTCTGGCCACTCGAGGACGTCCTTGACCTTTCCCTGTTCCATTGAGATTCCCCCCAGGGTGATCATGAGCCCGACGTAATCCACAGTGGTGACCCTGAAACGGCATTTCTTGGGTCAAACGAAGAGGTGGTTCTGTCTAAGTCGTTCTAGGACAAGTCGGACATGTTGGGTGTCTTCTTCATTGTTTTGGGAGAAGATCAGAATGTCGTCTAGGTATACGATTATGAAGACGCCTCGAAAATCGGCCAGGAGATCGTTCATGAAACATTGAAAGATGCTTGGGGCGTTTTTTAGGCTGAACGGCATGACTACATATTCGAATAATCCGTCTTTTGTTCGGAAGGCCGTTTTCCATTCGTCCCCCTCTTTGATACAGACATTGTTGTACCCCCACCTAAGGTCTAGTTTAGTGAAGACCTTGGCTTCGTGGCGTTGCTCGAGGAGGTCTTCTGGGAGAGGAATGGGGAATTGGTCGCTGATCGTGATGTCATTGATCTTCCAGTAATCCATGACGAGCCTTAGGGAACCATCCTGTTTTTTGATGTAAAAGCAAGGGGTGGCCACACTTGATTTACTTGGGCGTATTTTCCCGTCCTTAAGTTCCTGTTCTAGGAATTCCCGAAGCTGTTTGGTTTGGTCCGGGGACATGGGATAGGGTTTGGCTGGTTTGGGTAGTTCTGCTCCTTCCTTAAAGGGGATGGCGCAATCGTGAGGACGGTGTGGGGGTAGATTCTTGAATTTGTCTGTGCCGAAGACGTCAGCGAAGTCCTGGTATTCGGGTGGAATGGGGGTGTTGTCCGTGGCTTCCCGGCTCGCCCTTCCCTTTTCGTCTCGGAACTTGATTTCCATTGTTCTCCAAGAGATGTCAGGGTCATGCTCGGTTAACCATTCTTGTCTGAGAATGGCTGAGGTATCTCCTAGGGGCATAACATAGAAACGTCCCCTAAAGTTTTTTCCCTCTAAGGTGAAATTGAGAGTCGTGCGGAAACAGATTTTCTGTGCTGTTTCGTTTCCATCGATGGCAATGACAGTACGGGGATGTGAGAGTTCGATGAGGGGGATGTGGTTCTTTCGGGCATAGGTGATGTCCAGGAACTTTCATGAGGATCCAGAGTCGATAAGTGTTAAGGTGGGTGCCATGATTCCCTTGATCGTGATGTAACAGTTGGGGTCGTTATTTGATTTCTTGAGGTAGTATACATGTTTACGATCATGATCTCGGGTTTCTCTGCCTACAGACATGGGTTCAGTAGGCTGTCCTAGTTTTCCGACTCCAAGGAGGTTGAGTCATCGTCCTTTGCTTCTTTGATTTCGGCTTCCTTTCCTTTGAGGGGTTCCTTTTCCCCTTGGTCTTCTTCGCTCCATTTCGATCGACATTCCTTGATCATGTGACTTTTGCGACTGCATTTGAGGCACTGTCCCTCCTTTTTACGTCTATCAATGGTGGCCTGTGAGACCCTTTTTGGGGTGGTTCCCGAGGGTTTCTTTTCAGGGGTTCCCCCTACTTTCCCTTTAACCGTTTCTTTAGTGGGTCGGGTGGCGTAAAGAATATCATCTGTTTTGGTAGCGTATTCAATCCATTCTTCGAGGGTGAGCCGGGAGACATCCTGTAAGACTGTCATGCGAAGTAGTTCCCCTTTGACGTTATCTTTAAGTCCCGCCTTGAAACGATCGATGAGTGCCTTGTCGTCCCAATCTAAATCTTCCATATAGGTTCGGAATTGGGAAGCGTATTCAGTGACCGATCGGTTTTGGATAAGTTTTTGGATATTCTCGACTGCTCGATCCTTCTTGATGGGGTCCCTGAAAGCAAGTAGGAAAGCTTTCTTGAAGGTTTCCCAGGAGCGTATTGCTTCGTGTTCCGTGTTGTCCAAGAGTTTGCGAAGTAAGGGTTTGGCCCATCATGAGGCCAGTCCTTCCTTCATGTTGACGAGGGTTGTGGAAATCTTCTTTTCATCACTGAAGGCGTTTGGATAATCCCTGAAGTAGACCTCCGTTCTCGTTAGGAAGAGTTCTGCTTCCGCGTCTTTCTTCTTTCCTTCAAAGGCTTCCGGTTTCTTGGCCTTTGCCCCTTTTGGTACTCGTTCTGCTTCAGGGGACCTGGATCGGTGATTCCTTCGACATGGAGTACGAGAACGGGATCGTCGTTCTGGTGATCTGGGAGGGGATGGTGACCTATGAGGTGGTGGGATGTTTCGGTGTGTGGACTGAGGGGCTTCTGCCATAGCGTCTTTTGTCAACATTTGGTCTATTTTTTCATCGAGGGTGGTTACCCAGTCGTCGATGGCCTGGAGTATCGCCATGGCGGTGCTATTCTCTTCTCCCAGATCCTTGACGGTTTTAAGGGTTTCATTGTTTCCCCTCAGGAGGTCTTCTACCCAGGTTGGCGTCTGGTTTATTGCTGTTTTGGCCTGTTGCGCTTCCTGGTGAGCTTCGTAGCTATTGTTTACCGCCCTGACGAGGTTTTGCTCAATTTCGGTTATTCGTCAGTTTAGGTTGGTGGCTCCCTCAGCGAAGTCCTCCAGGCATCTTTGGATGTGTTCCACCCCTTCCTCTACTTCTTCTAGGTTGATTTCCTCCTGAACTTGTTGGGTGATTTCTGGTAGGAGGGGCCGCAACGCCGCCCGTAGGGTGAGGACGATGTTCTGAAAACCTGGGTCGGCTTGTGGATCAAAGGGGGGTTCTTCTACTTGGGGCTGTGCGAGGGGTTGCTCTGGTGGCTGGTACTGGGGTGGGGCCACTGCCACTGGTTCTGGAAGGTCAGGTTCAGGGTTGGCGGGAAGATGTGAGGCTGGCTGAGGCTGAGCTGGAATTGGCTCGGGTTCGAGTGCTGACGAGGGTTGCTGAGGAAGGGGTTGGGAGGTTCTTCGTGGCGTAGCCCTTGGAGTTCCTCTTCTGGAAATGGGAATTCGTCCCACCAAGGGATGGTAGCGGTACTCGGGTTCTTCGTTGTTGGGTTCGGGTTCGATGAGGACTGATCCCGCGCCCACCACCATTTCCTGTTCGGGGCCGATGTGCAGTCGGGGGAGTACCCATACCACTGGGGGTTCCGCTGCTTCATCTGGTTCTGATTGAGGGATGTTTTCAACAATGATGGTGGGCTCCTCTTCTTCTTCTGGTAGTCCTCCTGGTATCGATCACTGGGAGCTTCTTGACTGGGTGCGTTGTCCCTCATCAGTGATGTCCTGCTCAGTGGGCATAGTTGGGGTTGACCCCCTGGTTCTTGAGAAGTCCCCTCCAAGGGTGGACTGTAGTCGAGTCTGGTACCGTGTCTGGTGGCTATGGGTTGATCCTGGCTGGGATCCTTGTTGCGACATGTTGATGGTGATTTCTTTTGGTGATAAGCTGACCACGGTGTTAGCTCCAGGTTCACGTGTAAAAGCTTGCTACACAATGTCACGACCTAGCGGGGTGTGACGAAGTGATGGAGTGGCGAAGCCACGAAGGTGGAGGTGGCAGTACGAAGTGTGGTCTCGTGACTGATCGGCGTGAAGTTGAAGAAGTTAAGACTATGTGAATAGTAAGGCCGAACAGACTAAGAGTGTTCGAAGGGGTATGTTGTAGTAAAGAGACAAAGTGGTCGACTGTGGTGGCCAGGCTGATGAGACTCGCTAGGGAGCTCCGAAGTGAGTGAGCAAGACAAGGTGTAGCAAGCTGGAGAATCCAGGCTTGCACACCACTGTATTTGTACTACAAGTTACAAGGCGAGTCATACAGTGGTAGCTGCGGGCGCAGCATCGGCACAAGACGCGCGTACCCATGAGTCACATAAAGCACAGCCGTGAATGGCGTGTACACCAAGTCCAAGACTGAGAAGCAGAAAGGCCATGCGGCCTACAGCCGGAGGCAAGACGAGCCACAAGAAAAGTTGGGGGGAGAGAAGTGGACTCACAACAATGGAAACCAGCCATTCTCTACTAGTAAACCATGGCTGCACTGAACCTGAAGCGCCAGGATCCATGGTTCTCCTATAATAGGAAACCCTCTGACCAGTTGTGGCTGTGTCCCTAAGCGATCTGATGGCTAGATTAGATTCTAGATCCCTGGGTCACATGATGTCAGGAATCTGTCACATGACCCAGGCGAACCTGACTCAGGGGGGGATTCGGGATTTTCGTTTTGGAAAAGTCCTTGTTAATGGAGAAAGCAGAGGCCGCTTTCGCAGCAC
>WSLN01000700.1:0-11490 GCA_019677355.1 Ceratobasidium sp. 370
ATTCTGCAGGTGGAGATAACACTAGCTATTAGTATGAAAACCATGTACATATACTATTCTTGAGAAATTGTACATTCAATGCGAAGCATTGGAGACACGCATAAGTCTTGCCCCAAACGTCTGCAAGCAGTGTCACAGCCACCGCCTCAAACCATATTCAATACTATCGCAATGTATATCGTTCAACAGAGGAGATCAGTCGCTACAAGCTTTATTAATTGACCTAAGTGATATATACAGTATTCCGCAAGCAATTCACTCTGCAAGCGTTTTGGGTCATGTGGGACACGACTTATGTGAGCCAGTGTATCAGCACCCCTATCTCACACACGTGCGCACCCGCAAGCACGAAGGCCAAGTAAGCAGCCTACTCTCGCTCAAAGGCATCCGCAGATGCTCAGGCTATACTTGCGAACGAGCAACTAAACCTCTCCGGGCCTATCTCCGTCTACTACGCTGCAGGATCCCCAGACAAGGGTCTCGACACACTACTGGCTCGCTCAGATATAGTACAAACTGTGATATCGGTTCTCGCATTGGCTCATCAGCTGGAGGTGATCCTGAAAGCTTTGGCAGATGGGAAACATGCCTTGGGCGAGAAACCCGCTGGAACGAATGCTGAGACTGGCTGGGAATCGATGCTGAAGTGGGAGCAAGACTTCAAGCTAAATGGTTTGATTTAATGTGACTGAAATTTACAAAAGTGAGCCTTTCAGGGATTTTGATAGTGTTCAGGTGATTTGGCGCATCTGGCCGCTGAGCCTGCTTTTATCGAAGCCACTCGTAGGATGAAGGCGGGGGAGCTGGGCAAAGTCCGTTCCTTCAATTACTCACCGGTGTGCTCGATGGATAAAAGTAACAAGTGGTGCAACACTTCATGGAGAGTTATTCCATATGTAAGCTTTAGGCCTATATCGACTTTTGGCTCACTTGTCGAGTACGAAACCCATGGTTCCAAGGCAGGTTTCCGCTCGATGCGGGCGTCCACAACCCAGCCGTTCTCCAGCTAGCTCTTCCTTTCCCGCTCTAAACCGCCTCAAAATCTGTGGTTACCTGGCCCCCACTCGAGACTACCTACCCCCAGCTCATACACTTCAAGCAATTATTCGCGCAGAGAAGACCGCGGAGGAGCCTCATCCAGCACATGGAGTACCCGAACTAACCTTCACCGCTCCAGGAGGCTACACCCGCCCGGTTTTAGCGATCATTGGCACCGATGATGTGATGACTATCGAGGCTATTCAGAAAGTGCCAGAAGATGGCGACCGCGTTCTCCTCAAGGGGTCTCAGTATAACGCAACCGGACCTAACGGGAAGCAGACCGCCCCGTATTACAGGACAACAATCCGACGCGAAGAACTGGTGGAAGATTTCGATCATACCAACCCAGGGATTGTGAAAGGATTCCAAGGCTTCGTCGACGCAATCCGAGGAGTGGGTAATGGGCGACCCTCGGCAAGTTACCAGCCCCTTCGAGCGCCAGTGCTCTGACTGCATGGACGAGACGTGGTGTTCATACAAGTAGGTTGATTAGCCTATATTCAGGCAATGTTGAACGCTATGAATCATAGGCTTGCCTTCGTGAGCGGTGGTTACCCCATTGAATTAGTAAAAGATTTGGCTCCCAGCTCTGCCCAATATCCGGTAGTTCTGGCCTCGCGTCAGTGTGCTCCATATTCAAGTACGTTCAACCTTGTGGAAGAAACGTTTAGACGTAGTCATATGCGTGGTTTGCACCCAACACCAGCGGTTATAAACGAAACGAATGGTGCTCATCAATACCAGGTGGTGGTTCCTAACTGGAGATGCAAAGATACAAAACAGTAGAATTTTCGCCAATTGGCGATACAAACCCATCGACAGCACCCATAATTCAGCTCAATTTAGCTTTCCCTCGACAACCATCTCTAAAATGACCCTCATGCTATTGTGCACCGCTTCTTTGGCTATCTCCCTGAACTTTCCTTGCTTCACGGACTCGCTCTCGTCCTTTTCACCAGGAATTTCGCCCGATAGATTCGGGACTGAGAAGGTAAACGTCAGAAGCAGAGCACCAGTTGACGTCTCCGAGATCAGGTTTGTCACGGATTGGCCGTTGTCAGCCTTGAATGTCACCTACATCAAGCATGGTATAAGTACTCCATGAAAGAGAATAAGTGTAATTATAGGGAGTTCGTACCCAGGATGGTGCATATAAATCGATATCTTCAAGCATGGTTTTCCCGGATTTGGTAATAACCTTGCGCTTGATGAATGTGGGGGTTTCCTCGAACACTTCGCAAGAAGCGAACGCAGGAATGAACTTCACCGGCGCACGAGCCTTGGCTCGCAGCGCCTCGAACACCTGTTCACGAGTGATTTTTGAATCTTCGGGAATGCGGCGGTGTAAGCGTAGTTGTAGGTAGACATGTTGAGCACTGGTATAGCAGAGTAGGAAATCCGAGCCCGGAGTAGGTGTTTGGACGTCTGACGATGGTTTGGAACTACGCCGGGCCGTTATTATACCAAGCATATATGCATTTTGCTCCTTAAACGTCTGTTAGTGATGACCTATCTGCGCGGCTATTACTCATGCACCAGAGGAATTGCCGCGCCTCGTTGCCTGCGGCGCATGGCGAACGCGTATGCCTCAGCCGAATGATCGTGGTAACGGCCTAATCAAGGGAAGACGCTCAATCCTGACTACCATTTGTGGTGGGCAATATAATGACGAAAGGATTTGTGACGGGTCAGAGTCGTGCATATCATGCTGGTACGACACTTGGTTACGAAGTGACTCGATTCCATATCGGTCTGTGTCCCATTTCTTCATAAGAGATTATACTAGTACTTAAAATTCTTGATACAGCCCAAGTTGGAGGTGCTCAAACGACACCAGTCAAGGCTTTCAGGTAGGACCTCCAGTTAGGAAACCGCGCGCGTGGCTTGCCTTGATGCTGCCCGGTATATTGGGTCTAGAATCGATTTGCGTGTGCATATAGATTTGGTTAGAACCCAATAATTTCCTATGCCCCGCTGCGCCGCGCTTGTAATACCGCATTGGGTGCGGGGTCACCGTGACCAGCAGCTCCTTCATTTGGCAGCTTACGTGACGTTCCGGCAATTCGGAATTACGCACTTCTTTGTTGAAATCGACTAACGCGCGGCAATGCTATCGGATAGCTTTCACAAAGCGACTGCACCTAGTTCTTGCACGCTACCGAAACTACCAACAATTACAAGCGAGCACACAATCAAGAAGGTCAACGTGAGGAGAGTTCCATTTGGCATCTCAGAAATTAGATGCATTATGTATTGGTTATTATCACCCTCGAAGGTTGCCCATGCCCGTAGGACGCCAGCACTTACACAATAAAATGGGTAAATGAGACATTGGCACCAAAGATGGGGCATACGAGTCAACGCCCTCAACCATGGTTATCCCAGTCTCGCTAATAATATTGCGCTTGATAATTGCGGCAGTCTCTTGAAGCACTTCGCTCGAAACAAACACGGGGGTAAACCTCATCGGCGCCCGAGCTTTGGCTCGCAGTGCTTCGAATACCTGCTCAGGAGTGATTTTCGAATCTTCAGGGACCGCAGCGGTGTAAGCATAGTTATAGACAGACATGTCGATGAATACTAATGTGATAGAGCAGGAGAGCTACGTTAAGGACTATCCGGCGGTAGTTGCTTACTGCTCCTGACTGTTACATATATACTAGGCGTGTGTGTGCTTTACTCCCAGAACCCCCCACCAATCGTCTCTGCGTCATGAAGATATCTCACCCGCACGGATGCCCCGCTTCTCGTTCTCCGCAGTGTGCGGCGGACGCTCACACCTCAGTTGAACAACTCCAAGTTCTGGTGGGCATTAGAAAGCACGGCGAGTACTGACACGACACGCGATCTTAGCTACCTTTTACGGCGAAATGTTATATTGTCGACGTGTTGGATTAACCCATGGATTATGTGTATACGCTGCACCGCCAGTACTACCATTCCAACCTCAGCCAGTCCGAATTCGCGCGAGTTCAGGTATACTTCCCTCATGCTTTCATTAATCCCGTATTGGGTGCGGGTCAGGTCATTATAACTAGTGACACTCTGATGTATTAACGTGGCGTTCTGGTGGTTGGACTCGTAAAGGTAGAGCAGATGTCCAACGTGGATTTGGCATACCTATATATGCGCACCACGCAAGTTCCTATGGTGGGAGCATATCGCACGCTAGATACATAAACGCTAGCACATAGTGCGAGGGTGAAACGTAGCCCTCCGGAAGCACTGCCAATGCCTGGTCGCAGCGACACCTGCGACAAACCACGTGACTCGCCCTCCACCAGCATAGACCCCATCAGCCTCTGTTCGTCCCCATCGATCCTCCCGTGTTTGGGTTCGGCGCCTACTCACGCACTTTTCTGCGCCCAGCGCCGTACCAGCCGTATGACTCGGATCCTCGTGCCCGCCGACCGGGTAACTCAGTCCAAGACCCGACAGTGTATACACACGATATTCCGTGCACACCATACCTGATATATGCTACCCCTGACAGAGCGCTAGCTGCACTGCATTAAGACGCCCTATTACTAGACATCATAAGTTGGCTCGAGCTAGACTTTAGTTAGATCCGGAACCGAAATGCCGGAAACACCAAACAGTCCGGAAAACCGAGGTCATTCCAGAACGAAGAACCACTAAATTGGACATCACACTCAGGGAGGGATAATAAGCGCCTGATGACTGCCAGGTCAAACCATACCACCACTGCGCAACGTACCTTTCGCCAACACTCTATCAATTTGCTTGCTAAAATTATATGTTGCGATTGTAGCTAGAACTTCCCTTTGCCAGAATCGACTAGGGCGCGACAAAATGATCTTGAATGCTCGCGATATGAACCGATATCACCTAGTTCTCACGCTCTACTGGGGATCTACAAGGGAGCCCACTAGTGCAAGCAGCAATGCAATAGTTGTTCACACACCCGTCCTCAGCTTTCATGCTTGACTCGCTGCGTCTTTAAGCGGTCGGACCATATTCGGCACGATGCCCCAACTCTGTCATTTTCTGGGGTCAGGCTTGCTTCATGTCATCCGTGTGCAATCAGCATAGACGTCAATGAATGAGGATTTCATACGTCCATCCTAGGCTTCACGCGGCACAAGAAAAACCCGCCCCATAAGCCTGGCAGCCCAAAAGTGGAGCTGTGGAAATGCGAAGTCCTCGTAGTCGTGGCGGTTAATTTGTCTATCGTTTTGCAATTCTTATTCTCCGGCTCACGCGATCATACCTGGCGAGTCTTTTGGGGTTGCCCATCTTTCGGCGTCGGTGCAACGTTTCTCATAAACAACAAGCATACCCTATAACCGACCTGTCACTGGAGAAAATATGAATCTATATTAACTGTACCGCAATATTAGGCACTATCCCCTTCACACCGGATGTTCTGCCCCTCGACCTCCTTGCGCCTCAGGCCTCTCCCGGCGAGTCTCAGCCAGGCTCAAATCCATCTACTTGTAATGGTATCGGCCGAGCATCCGTAGCCCGGGTATCCTCGGACGACGGAAGACGGCGCCGAACCCCACAAATCGAGCCAAGTGGGCGAGTAGCGAAATTTTCCATGTGGGCACCGGCGCAACCGATCTGGAGATAGATATACAGGGTTAGGGGAACTGTTTGGGGGTCGGTAGCTTGAGTTGTGCGGCTTTTAGCGGGAACGGGTAGTGGGCAACAAGGAGCTGTGGCCTTTATTGGTATTATAGAGCCCTAGTTGGTTGGTATGTTATGTTTCGGAGGTCCAACAGTGGATTCAAAGGGCTAACTGTTTGCCAGCCGCGTGGCGGTCGGTAACTGTGTACTCGCGTGCGGCGATCTTATTTTATCATGCTTGCCATTCACTCACTTTCACAGATTCACCCCCAACCATCAAATTGGTTTTAGTATAAATATAAAAACGTTCAAAGGATTGAGCGCTCCTCTATATCCGTGGCATCCCCGTTCCAGTTCTTCCAGTCTATGACGAACCCAACGCTCAACTATTGGCTTTGACATCGGCACCGACACCACACCAACAGCCAAATTCGATTCCGCCACTTCTATTGTTATGAGAGTCATCAAAGGGGGGGTCTAACCGCACCAGTTTCACGCGGTGTATCACAATAACGAGAGTGTTGGTAAGCTACTTCGGAAGGCGCTCAGTAGTGAAACAAAAGGACGCACGCGAAGACGATGTTAAAACACAAACGGTCGGAAAGCCCGGACGTGAAGATATATGGTTAGCCACAGAGTAGGACGGTTAGTGTGGTGCCGAGGCAACCCTGGGTATCAGTTTAAGAAGGTGCATATATTTATGTCTTATTCTATAGCTGGCAGCGTATTTGGTTAATCTCGACATCGCAGCTGGGTTGGGTTTGTATCCGTCGGCCGCAGCTGGTGCCTGATACCGCCATCATGTGGTCCGGACCAGGGCGGGGGCGCGAACGCGGCGGAGCCAAGTATGCGGCCCTTCTCGGTTTAATATTCGAATGATCTTAATCCTACAAAACCGTTATGCCTAGATCTGTCGGTGAATCAAAACTTTAGTGGAGGACGGTCAGAGCTTATCCTAGAAGAGTGGGTGCTAGTTCCCACGATCAAAGGTGAGCATCGACGATACCGCGATTGTATGAAGATAAATGTACCGCCAATCCCTTTCACTAGCCCCTCTCGCCTGTCAACTCTAACAGGCAGGTTTGGTCTTCGATTTTGCAAATATACTAGGTATTCGAGCCGAGGGTTTCAGCAGCCTCGTGTGTAAGTAACTCACGTTCCGCGCGTGCATGAGGTTAACTCGCTACAGCTCCACGCAGCCGGACGGAGCCTAGTGGCGTGTTGGTGAGCATAGCCCAGTGGCTTGGTCCGAAAAGTAGCCCGAGACGAGTCATCGTGGACTGGTAAGGGGATTTGTGATTGTTATGTCCCTCCGTCCCAAACTCCACCTCTACTATTGAGTATATCGGCCCCGCTCTTGCAGCACCACCACGCAAAAGACACGGGTGCATGAGCACCTAGGTATTTTCGAGCTGGGTAAGTTCATTTATGGATAACCTTGGTGATAGGCAGTGTGGCTGATTCCGATGCCCGCAACTCGTGCGGCGTTGTGACGGCCGATGAGGCTAGAAGGTAATCCTTTGAGCCCAAGCCGTTGCCCTTCCTCCCTTCTACAACGACAAAGCTCCAGGCCCATCGTACCAGCAACAACATCATAGTTGTTATAGCACTCTATGGCTTGCCACTGGCTAAATTTATGCATGTGGCCATTTCGTGGCCACTATTTCATGTCTCATCCCCATTAGCTCACAATAGGACCGCAGACAGCCTAGCTGAAACAGTCTGGGAACAATTAGCCGGTGGAGGAATATAAAGCTACAGTCGCGTCGCCTTTTTCCCTTCGCTAACTGGCTGACTACTCTGAGATTTTCTGGAACTAGCCTTTATCATACCTTCCAGCTCTGGCAATCGCACGTGGTGCGATGAAACCTCTGTCTCGTGGAGCCCCACACTGAGATAACCTGACCGTGGAGTCGTTGGAGCCTATCTCTGTGAATGTTCTGTAAAGACCGCTCGGGCGCAGTTTTCTTCCTATCCTCTCTACCCTCTCCCGCCCGTCGACGCGCCTTGCCTACACTTTTGTGGCTAAAAATAACCTCTGGACATTCAAATTTCTTATGTATTGGGTATACGCGAACAGCACAGGCAGTGTATACACAACCGGAGACCGCGACAGCAACAAGTCAAAGCGTCAACAACGGATAGCGGGATATCGACAAAACAAGTAAGTGACCTATTTATGAGGCGGTGTGATGACAAATCCTAAACCACGATCAAGATGAGAGAAGCAGACACGAAAAAAAAGGCGGGGCAGTCGCAAGCGTCCTCCACCACACGCAAACCCGAGCGATGATGATGTAATGGAACCTCTGGTGGCCGAGGTCAGATTATTACTCCGTGGATTGGCTTGATCACGTGCCACGCTCGTGCGCAAAGCTCGTGGAGCGTCTTGAGCAGGCGGGAAGCCCCGCATTGTTCTGGGCGAAACATGATCACAACCTCGTGGGCTGCCATAACGGCCTCCCTAATCGCTGTGGGAATAACTTCCGTTGTTGGAACGATGTCAGACGTCAAAGTCCCCGGTTCCTGGATGGCTGATCAGACTACCACCAACGCCATGACGAAAAGGAATAGTAGCCATCGACCGATGAACGACAGGTGACATCCATTTTTTGTCTGCGGGGGTTCTTCGACCACTGGGTCGCCTGCGGCCTCTTATTCTATTGGCGTGCCACCGGCCGAATCTATGCGTGTGGCACCCCGTGGCGCTGAAACGGTCTCGAAAAATTAGCCGGCGGCGGGTATAAAACCACAGTTGTGTCGCCTTTTGCCTCCGCTATACTGGCCGACCACTCTGGGATTTTCTGGAACTGGCCGTTATCGTACCTGTCAACTCTGGCAATCGCGCGTGGTGCGATGAAACCTCTGTCTCGTGGAGCCCCACACTGAGATAACCCGACCGTGGAGTCGTTGGAGCTTATCTCTGTGAATGTTCTGTAAAGACCGCTTGGGCGCAGTTTTCTTCCTATCCTCTCTACCCTCTCCCGCCCGTCGACGCGCCTTCCCTGCACTCTTGTGGCTAAAAATAACCTCTGGACATACAAATTTGGTTATGTATTGGGTATACACGAACAGCACACACAATGTATACGCGACCGGAGACCGCGATAGCAACAAGTCAAAGCGTTGACAACGGATAGCGGGATGTGGACAAAACATGTAGGTGTACTCTTTGTGAGGCGGTGCATTTGACAAATCATGGGACCGAATCGAGACAAGACAAGTGGGGACGAAAAAAATGGCGTGGTGGTCGAATCGCAAGCATCCTCTGCTACACGCAGAGTTTCCAAACGACGATGATACAAGGGGGACTCTGGGGGCCGCGGTCAGATTATTATTCCGTGAACTGGCTTGGTGACGCACCACACTCGCGCGCAAATCTCCTCGTAGAGTGTCCCGAGTAGGCAGGAAACCCCGCATTGCTCTGGACGAAACATGATCACAACCTCGCGGGCCGCCACGACAGCCTCCTTGATCGCTGACTTGGGAATAACCCCCACAACTGGAACGATGTCAGACGTCAATGCCCCTGGTTCCTGGATCGCTGTCCAGATCGCCACCGACGCCATGACGAAAAGGAACAGCAGCCATCGAGCGATGAACGACAGGTGGCATCTATTGTTTGCCTGCGGGGGTTCTTCGATCACTGGCTCGACTGCGGCCCCTGCGGCTACGACGGCTTGCCTGCTCTGGGGGTTCCTGCGGCGACGCTCGTGCTCGGTCTCTACTGCCGTGGGCACCTCGACCCATGCGACATCGAGCAGAAGAAGAAGAATGGAGAACCCAATACAAACTCGAAGGAACCAACACGGAGGCTGGAAGTGACCGCCAACGTCGTGGCCCGGATCGTCTCTTGGCGGAGTTATCAGCATTTGCTTCCCTGGGGCCTCGGGGAATCATCGATCGACTCACTCGTGCAGTCTACGAGGGGCAGACTCGATATCTGAACGTTTTCCCATGCTTGGTTCGAGGTCGATATGGGTGAGTCTGGTACACTTCTCGCCAGGTGAGTGTGTCCTCGCACCGGATCAGTAGCTGATTGGCGTGATATGCACGTTTTCGCCAGCTTTTAATGACCGCAGATGATAGTTTTTTGACAGAATCGCGGTCGGGATTAGCAATATGCCCGAGTGGGAAAAGCTCACGTGGTAGGGAAATGGCTTAATCCTGTGGTGACGCACCGTCCAAGGAGATTATACAGAGCTGGCAAGTAAGACGGCTTCCATTCTCATGGTAAACTGAAATAAAGTGCTTTCGGTAGATTTAGAGCTCGACAGCCTCGACAACTAAACATAAACGGATAAACTGTCCATTTTTAGTCATTGAATGCCAATAGTGTGGTGCATCCCGAGGCGCATTCAACCAACGAAACCCTCTGATGAATACGAAGTGCATTTACGTCCCGGGAACTATAGCACCAATTACTTGGTTTCGGCCTGAACTAGCGCATGGACGTCGCAGTGGCACGTGGTTTTAAGCTATTAACCCGCCTCAAACGCGTTGGACCTTCCAAATGCGAAAGTAGCATGGTATGAATTTTTGGCATATTAAACGACCGCACGGATCATTTTTAATTTAAACTCCGGGCAGGCACTAGCGAACATAAATACAAACCATCCCCGATCGTTGGCTGCTTCCCAAACCCTCTCTTCTCGCCCTGGAGCAACATCGGTCGGCAACTTATACCCAACTGTGATGCATATATCGCCCCTTTGATAAAGCTAGGGGCATCATCTATCTGTAGCCGCCTCACGGTGATGCCCGATAACACCCTGCCTCAAGGTTCATTGCTAAACGGAGGTAGCTGCGCGGGTATATAAAACTGGGTCCGATCTGCGCTCTTTCCCCCCAACATACCCCTCATCCTCTCACGGCCTTCTGAAGCTACACCGCCACGCTGATCATACTCGATTATTCGTTATTATATATTGGTCTATCTGTCTATAACTAGGGTGTGCACACTCGGAACAACAGAGAGACCAAAGCAGAATGCGGACGGGCGACAAGCAAACAAAGATAGCGCAGACCATTAACCCATAGATCATCGTGAGGGCAGACGGGGATGAAAACGTAGTGTACGGTGGGGTGGGTCGACCGTATCAGCTATGCCAAGCTCAATTGGTGAGTTGCTAATAACAGAGCCCCATTGTTCACGAGACTCACAGCAACTTCACAGTTCGGGAGGCGGGGCGACCTTAGGTGAGAATTCAAATCCGAGGAATCGGGCGGCTACAGGGACCCCAGCCACTAGGCCGGTCACTACCGTGCAAATAATTGCGACGAGGACGGCAGTGACAATGTAGGAAAGGCAGCGTGGGTGCGCCCGAGGGCCGGATTCGACTGTCGGCGGTGGCGGGCCACCTTGAACGGCGGCAGGCTGCTTTCCTCGCCTGATGAGCAGCGTCGTGACTGGGGGCACAGTCGGAGAAAGGAGGTAATCGACTCGGACAGCCGAGGAAAGGAATAGTGACAGGACAAAGTGCAAGCAATAGAGGAGATAGTCGAGGATGCAAGGAACTGGGCACGGGTGCGTCACGTTCGCGGAAATGCTAGTGTGTATACTTAGCTTGGTTTGCCTCGGCTCGGGCGAGTGGACGTACTGGAGTTGACTGTCGCTAGCTACTATGTTACCCCGTCGTGCACCCATGTTGGCGTACGCTATGCACTCTATGGATACAGGCGGACTGGGGTGGTAGGCGGGAGTTTGGGAAAGTCACGGGCTTAAGTAACAGTGTTTCGCCGCTGGATCCCCGGACACCTGACGTCCCCCGCGCGTTTGGCGGCGCCACAATCCGCAACTGCGACAGGACTTGAATTAAAACAGAAATTTTCAGAATAGCATTCAGAGCAAACTATATC
>WSLN01000701.1:0-11458 GCA_019677355.1 Ceratobasidium sp. 370
AAAAGTACATTTTATGGATAAAAGAGACAAGTAGTATTTAATCCATATCTCTGTCATTTCCTTTTGGATTGGCTCTGGAAAAAATACTAGAATGCTTAGAAAAATGCTCTTAACCTGATCGCGGCTTTTTCCGGACTTAGGTTAGGTTAGGTTGGATCGACCCTCAATTCGGTTGATTCTTATCGAGAACTATCGATTGAATCGAAAATATTTTATTACCTAAGCGTCGGAGTTAAGACCTCTCACCCGATGACAAGGCATAGGTGAATCTCTGCGCCGCAAACATTTGGCGCCGGCGTTAGTAAGCATTCATCACTTTCGTCTAACTGATGATTCTCATTCGCGATTCTCTGATGTATGCGCTACATAACAATCGTAGTTCCAGTGAGGGGGTAGCTGTTTAAATTCTTCTTCCCTGAAGACTGAGAGGTATTCATGGTATTGTTCAGGGAGTAGTTCGTTCAGTGGCTGTTCGGAAGGTTGGAAAGGTTCCTTCATTGCTGATCTTGCATGCTCGGGAAGGCAGTTTTCGTGGCAGTAGTCAGAGGGGAACCCTTGTAGCTCTAGGGTGTCCCAGTTGATCTGGGGTTGGTGCCTTTGCAGCCAGTCTAGCCCGATGACCAGTTCGAAGTCTCCCGTATTACAGATGTAGAGTTGGTGAGGTTGCTCATGTTGATTGATTGAGATATTTGGGGTTACGTAGTGCCATATTTTTCCCATGGGTTTCCCCTCAATGGTATTAACCCTTTTTGGCGTTTCAAGGAGGGTTTTGGGGAGCTTGAGTTGTTCGACGAGGGTGGTGCTAATAAAGGATAATGAGGCACCTGTATCTATGAGCGCATTGGTGGGTCTTTCTGCTGGTCCATTCGATAGAGTGGTGGAAACAATGAAATTCTTTTTGTAGGATACAACACACACGTCTATACTATCGGATTCCTTTTGGGGGCCTTCTGTCGCAGAAGCAGAGGTCCCTAGTCTTTTACCTCCTCGTCGATGTCTGATTCGGGTTCCTCCTCAATTGCAACCCGTGCATGTTCCTTCTTCTCCTTCTTTTCGGGCTTGGGTTCCTCCTTTTCCTTTTGCTTGCTCATCTTCCAACCTGTACGGCATTCATCCTTTGTATGTCCCTTGCCGGCGCATTTTTCGCATAGCCCGGCTGCTCAACGACGCTCCCTTTCTTCCCTAGGTACGAAATTCGGGGTTTCGTTAAGTGGGACTCTCTTGGGTTTGGAACTTGTCGAGGCAGTTGTGGATTCCTTTGTCGCTCGAGTAGGGGCAGGGACGCTGGATGATTTCCTTTGTACGCGATCTTTCTCGTTTTCTCATCTAGTGTTGTCAATATGAATGGCATGCCTTTTGAGGCTGTCCAATCCTTGGGGCTGGGGTTCCATCAGAGCTAGTCGAGATTTAACGAAAGGGTGTAACCCTTTGCGGAAGCAGGCGATGAGGGCTGATTCGTCCCAAGACAGTTCGGCGGCGATATTTTCGAATTCGGTAATGTATTCTGCCGTTGGGTCTTGTTGGGAAAGTGACATTAGTTCCCTCTCGGCGATTCGTTCAGCATCAGGGTCCCCGAAGGCGGAAATGAAGGCTTCTTCTAGATTGTGGAGAGATCGAGCTGCAGGTCAGCGAGAACGAGGAGCTTTGTTGAGGTCTACGAGGTGTGCGTATGCCCAGTCTGCGGCTTTTCCAGTCATGTTGTTGAGGATATATTTCATTTGTTCATCCTCATTACTGAACCTGCTGTTTTGGAAGGACATTGCTGTCCCCATTCTAAGCCACCAGACTTTGGCTGCGCGCCCCTTGCTCTTCCCATCGTATTCCTGAGGGGTTTTGACTTTCGGTTCTCAGGCCGGTCTATCTTCTGCCGGTGTTGTGGTGGACCTCCTTGTGGGAGTGGGACTCTCACTCCTGGGGGGAGGTACTACTTGGACCCTTCGGATCCTCGGGGTTTCGGGGACTGCCGTGGCTGCCGGGGACTCATCATCTGAGGTAGGGATCAAGGGGTCAACCTTGAATGATGGTCCCGGTTCTCTGAACAGCCCACTATCCCAAGACCTTGGGGGTTCCTTTGGTTCTTGTTTTACTCCTGGTTCTCCTCATAGCTTTCCAAGGATGGTTTGTAGGCCATACAATTGTTCAGCAGATTCGGACCGCAGGGTGTCTATGTCTTTCTGCATTGAGGTTATTATGGTTGTTAAGTTTTGGACGGCTTCTTGGAGCTTCTCGTAGGACCATTCTGGTGGGTCTGCGATTGTGGGTAGGGGTACTGTCCCTTCTGCCGGTGTCCCTTGGACTGACTTTCCTTTCGCTCGTTGTCCTGCTGCACCCGACATTCTAGTCGTTCACAGAGTGAGAGCCTATCGCCTGTAAGGCGTTCGAGTAGAGATGGTTTTGGAATGGTGTCGTGACGCACTCAAATGCAGCTAATCCATTGCTGTTTCGTCCTAGCGTTGGACAGTAACTACCAGTGGATAACCTTTGAGGTATCTGGCGTATTCTCTGCAAGCGGGTCTACTTTGGCTGGCTACGGACGCTATAGGTGCTTGGGATGGGCAATTCCCAGCTCTAGCCTTCTTTCCCCTTGGGCGCTCGGTCTGACCTTCAGTGCCTGTGCTACCTAAAGGTGCAGTGGCGGTCTCGGCAAGTACTTGCCTTGCGGCGAGGTGAGGCGACCAGAGGGGTCTTAGCAAAAATGGGGTCCTTGTGGACGGTGTGTATGTATCTTGGTACGGCGGAAGCGAGAGGCAAAGCCCACTACAAAGCTGAAATACAATGCTCCAAGTAGACGACTTGGGGGCGCACTGCACTAGCAATAATAGATGAGGAATGCAAGAGTATCTCAGCTTGGGGTACCCAGGCTGAGAGCTGCTTGTTTATAGATTCAGAGATATCAAATACAGTTTCAAATAGTACATGGTGTTATTCAGCGACAATGGTACGAGATCAATAAGCAATGGAACAAGGACGATTCTAGAAGGTAGGCTTTCGGGGGGTATGGCCCGAAGGCTTAGTCATGACAAAGACGGGAACTACATCTATGCTCACCAGCGATATCGAAAAGGCCAAAAATCTCGACCCGACGTTCGTCTAGTCTTCGTCTGGCGAAGTTTTCTATCCCTATGATAGGACCCTCCATCAAGACTTTCATTTGACTCCCACCTTTGCACCAACCACATCGGGTCCCATGGACCCTCTGGCCTCCGGAACAAAAACCCTTCTCCAACCAATATTTATAAATGACACTTCAAGACCTGGTGCGAGGCTTTTCGGGGATCCAGAGCCATAGATGGCATCACGATTCGTTTCTACGCTGGTGATGCAGACATGTTTTGCCGCGCATTGGACATATACCCTTCGACTGGTTTCGCTCCCATGCACCTTTTCACCTCGGCTCGGTACACAGATTTTATTAACTCGGATGAGCTCACAGCAAGTGCGACAACTCTCAAGCATGATATAATCGAAACTTCGAATCTCATGGATCCTATCGGTTTTCTCAACCTGTTATTAATTACGCGAGCTCTTGTAAAGGAAAACCCTGTGTCTCGGTTTATTTTGTACACCGAACAGATTCTTCCTTTTGATGGGAATCGTTGTGTGGTGTCCACTATTCTTCGCATGCGTCTGCAGGTACCTTTCTGGGACAGTTCTATTGCTATGCCTATGCATCCTAGGAGCGTCCCACAGTGGGGTAATCACTCTTTCCTCGATAAACGCCATCTGGGGGAAAACCTTTGCCAATCCAGGCGCCAAAACCACTATCGAGGAGGATCCGCAGGGCATGAAGGGGGGATCGGATCTTGTGGTCTTATTTTGGGCCCAACTTGGATAACCCTAGGCTACATCACATTTATTTCACTGGCTTTCAAGCCAACTCCTCACGCGGCCACCGGTTATCTCGATACCCTAGGCCCGGAATTTGAACTTTCTACCGCCCACCCAGACGGTGAATAATATATCAAGATGTTCTCTTATCGACCTGCTATAACCTCCAGAAAATCTGCCGACTGCCCAACACGCCATTGCCAAGTTCTCGATGCTGAGTTTGCCCAACTCATCTTGACCTTGTGAATCCCCAACTTGGACTTTGGAGCCTAGGGGTAAATTTCGAGATCATGCTGTGACATCTGGGTGCTAAAGCACAACCCTGGCGAAATGGTAGGTGATAGCTGACCCAAAATGAGTGACAATAGTCTCCTTTTACCATATCAAGAGTGTTGAGTGCCGTGACTGTTGCCTTGCCAGGTCGACAATGCCCAGGGTCATTATGGCTCATGTCCCTGGTGCTGACGACCAGCCAGGTTGAACACATGATTTTTAATAGTAGTGTTCAGACGTGTAATAGTTCCATCATGGGGTAAAAGAGGGCTATTCGACTTATTGTGATTAGCAGATGTTTTGGTGCTATCACTTGCAATGCCTCAGTGTGACTAGCCAGATCATGTTTAGGAACCTTGCGCAATGAGCCCGGACACCTACAAGAGCAGATCAGATACTGCATATATAGAGGTACCTGTCACAACCTAGCGAGATGCGACGAAGTGGCGGAGTGGCGAAGGTGGAGTTGGCGAAACGAAAGGTGGTCTCGTGGCTGTCCGACGTGAGGCGGCGGAGGTTAGGACGACGTGGAGACCAAGACCGAGTATGCTAAGGATGTTCGAAGGTGTACCTTGTAGTACAAGAGCGAAGTGGTCGACTGTGACGGCCACACTTATGAGTCTCGCTAAGGAGCTCTTGAGGTGGATGAGCAAGACGAGGTGTAGCAAGCTGGAGAATCCAGGCTTGCGCACCACTGTATTTATACTACGGACTAGGAGACAAATCATACAGTGGTGACTGTGGGTGCAGCGTCGGCCCAGGACGCGCGTACCCGTGAGTCATACAAGGCGCAGCCATGAATGGCGCGTACACCAAAGCCGGGAAACAAAGCGCAGCCATGAATGGCACGTACACCAAAGCCGGGAACCGAGAAGCGAGAGAGCCTACGCGGCCTAAGGCCGGTGGCAAGGCGGGCAAGCCACGAGAAAAGATGGGGGTGAGTGAAGCGAACTCACAACAGTACCTACTGGAATGAGAGCTTGTCAAGCGCAAATGCCATTTGGCTCAGCTAATATTTGCTAGTGTTGTGCCAGCTGCTTACGTCACAGCTTGATCAAAACGTGCCCGCTGAGTTGCCACCTGGTATTTTGAGTCACACTGACCGCTCTCCCTCTGTTCTCCCTCTTACGCATAATCATCCATACGGTCCACAAGGTACATTTTTCTGTCTCCCACACCATAACCTGCCCCTTTGCTGAGATTTTGCCCAAGTTTGATTCTGACATTTGCACACCATTAAGTTGCCACTCCAGTCCCGGATCTCGAAACCATCAACGAATATCCAACACTAGTGACTCAGAGCCCATATCTTGTTGCCAACTCAGGTTCTTCAACTCAATCTGTTACACGGCCACTCAACTATGGTGCATCCAATATTTTGGCCATCAAAAACATTTTTCTACCCAATAGGGAATACTGTGGCAATTTCCCTCACCCAGGACCTATCACCAGAACAATCTGCTGACATTCTCCTGCTGGGTTGTGGAGATCCTCGCAATATCCTTTTTACGCTCTACGCTGACGTCGTGGCTTCACCAAGTAAGTGATTGAAATTTTACTACCCGGGTTATGATTGAGTTCAATCTGGTGCACAGCTCCTCAGAAGTTGGATATCACTTGTTGCGATATTGAGCCTGCCATACTTGGTAAGCAAACTTCCTCTCAGCAAATATCAAGCTTTAAGATGCACATTTCCCAGCTCGGAATATCTTACTCTTCACCCTCCTTGAAAACAACAAGGACTTCGACCGCATCTGGGATGTATTCTATCATTTCAAGATTGATGATCAGGCTTCAGAGATCCTCACGTGTCAGAGTGAACAACTTTACGATATCGCAGGAGATATTGAGGTCTGGTGTGCATCCCGATTTGGGTCATTTCTCAAGTTTGTGGACCCCCGCACTCTGGTCAAGATTCGCCAACATTGGAGAAGTTACGCAGACTTTCCAGACCTATCGCTTTCTCGCCTCAAAAAACTGCGCAAAGAACTGTCTGAACTCTCCGAATCTATCCTGATGGGGGATGGCTCCTATATCAGTCCAGGCCGCTCGGCCGGTATGCTCTGGATGGAGGCCGCAGAACCTATGATTAACCTGTTCAAGCACTACTGGGAAACTGGAACGACATACACCCTAGACAGTGAGGTCAAAAAAGCAAATAATCTCAACCCAACCTTCGTATATTCCATTCCTGGCGAGGTATTCAACCCCCACTATGGTACTTTTCCACAGGGCTTTCACCTCACCCTGGCGTTTGCACCAATTGTCTCTGGCGCCACATACCCGAATTCCGAGGCTGCCATTATTGGTGTAATGAAACAGCAGTTTACAGCATGGGGGCACGCCTTCCGCGCTTCACAGGCTGCCGGAGCTCTTACCATTCGTTTCTCTTCCGGCGAGGCAATTGCATTTTGCTGTGCATTGGATTTGTTTGCGTCTACAGGTCGTGCTGCCACTGGCATTCATGTCTCAGCATGGCGCACTTCCTGAATCAACTTTGACAAGCCAAGCGCAAGCCAGCCTCCAGCTCCCAGCTCCTTCAACGTCATCGACACCTCCAATCTTACCGATCATCTTGGGCTACTCAATATCCTGCTTGTGGCACAACCTCTTCTTAAAACTATTCCAGCCTCCCAAGCCATCTTGTACACCGAAACGCTCCTGCCCACTGGAGAAGATGCGACAAAGTCCTTCCTGGACTGGGTCTGTGCAAGTGTTCCAACCATTTCAGCCCTCCTTGGCATTGCTCCTCGTGCATATGTCTTGGCTTTTGCTGCCCATTCTAATTCCCACGAGCGTCTATCACCCACAAAGGCAAACCAGTACCATGAACGTGTCGCTTGGGCCGATCCCTCTGGTGGTGATCAATATGCCAGCCCGCAAAAAATTGCTGTGTCGTTTGATGCTGAAGACCTTGCCCACGTTATCTTTGGTTTCTATGATAAAATGTTTGCAAACGAACAAGTTGAGGCTACAATGGCGACCGGGCTGTCCCTGGCAAAGCGACGTTCGATGGAGGATATCTGTTATCACTGAGAAACCGTGGCGGCACTGCTTCAGCTCATCAAGCGCCGGGTTCATTTGAAAACTGGCAGCTGGGATATTGTTGCAGATGAACTCCTGGGAATGGTAGAACGTGATCGGAGTCGAATTATTGGAGCGGCCAACTATCAAGACCTTTGTATGCAGTTGCATCTGTACGGGGTTCATACAGTAGCCATGGTTCAGCCTGACTGGCGGGTGCGGTTTCGCGCCAAAAATCCATCCAGGATCTTCGAGCGTTGGCCGAAGGTCCCACCCATGCTCTGCGTTGTCCTATCCGTTCCCTGCAAGAGCCTCCAGGTGCTACTCAGGGACAAGGCTGCTGGCATGCCGACCCTGCAGTGCAATTTCACAGCTCAAGGGACTTATAGTGCCTATTCTGCGATACACACCGCCTGGGGAAAATGCATCTCCAGCCAAAACTCCGACACTGTCATTCTAGAGGAAGACCCCCAAGGCATCAATGGTACATCAGATCTCGTGGTTACTGTGTGGGCCTCGTCCCGCATTCTTGAGCTTGCAGACATGTTTGTTGCCCTAGCAATCAAAAACACCCCTTGCTCAACTATCTCGTTTATCTCAAAGCTAGGTATGCAGCTAAAGCTATTTTCAGCCAGGCTTGACGACAAAGAACATGTACAACTCCTGCCCTACTGTCCATCACTTGCGTCCGAGGAGCCATTGACGATTCCGACCACTGTCACTCAGTTTGCTGACCCCACCCCAGACAGTAGTTCTATCTCGATTACCGTTGGGGTGAGCCCTGGGAATGGTCCACGCAACGTTGCCTCCTTTACTGCCCATGTTGATGTTGGCTCCCCCGCTGAACGGGGGGCCCTTCTCAGCAGGGCAGATGTCCTCGTCATGCAAATTGCCCCCTGCACCATGAAGATATCATTTTCTAGTTACCACCATACAATTTCATATCCATATCCAATTCGAGGCAGTCAACACAAGCTCCGTATTGCAAGGAAGTCCCATTATGTCAAGGTGAGCTGGGATGAATATTTCGCTTTCGCAGCTGTGCTAAATTAAAATAGGTTATTGTACCTGTATCTGAGCCCCTGGATCTGGGGGGATACCATTTGAACTGTACTCCAATTCTTCAAACAAATGCATATAGCCGCTGGAATATCCACCATATTTGTGTCGATCGCATGCCTATGCTGAATCTCAAGGTTCCGAAAAAGATTGACTGGCTCAACTCCCATACTGCCCTCCAACTTTCAGACCGAGAACGGGGTATCCGGAACGGTGATGCTGTGACCAAATCTGCCCCTGCAAACGTCCTGGTCAACGTGAAAAACTCGATTCACGCTCTTATGATGATTTCCTCCAGTGTTCAAGGCAAAAAGTCTCATGGATTTGGGCTATGCGATCTGAACCAAGGAGGAATCTACGCCATCCTCCTCGTTGGCAGCCTACGTCTCGATGTCGCATCATTCACTGTCATCCTCAACACCGCTCTTATTCCCCTCTCTGAAGACCGAATGCCTGCAATGCTCCCAGGTATTCAAACACTACAGAAGGCAAATCCGGTTGTTGAGATTGGGATTCTCAGACACGAGGTGACCGCCTGGAAGAAGCTACTCCCAGCTTATGCCGAACGTTGCCGGACCTGGACGCACAAGGCAAACTGCGAGTACGCTGCTCAAAATAAAATACCACTCTCTTGCGAGATTGACCAGAACCCAATTTGCACTTGTGGAGAGGGGTTTGGGTTTGACGGCCCTGAGTGGAAGGTTCCATCATGGAAAAAGCTCTTACCCTTTGCTACTCGGGTTGCGATATCTCCCCTTTTCTCGGTATCTTACATCGAAACAGTAGCTGGAATGGCACAAAAAATCCTCTCCGATTCCTCGGGCTCAGAACCATCACCAAGTGGGGGAGCAACAAGTGAGGAACCGAGCGATGCATGCTGGCTCTGCGGTGATTCAGGGAAGCCTAGGTTGTTGGCCTGTAGCAAGTGTAAAAAGGCGAGGTATTGTTCGGCCACATGCCAGCGCCAAGACTGGCCGATGCACAAGAAAGTCTGTCACAAAGCCTAATGATGTTCTTTGCAATGCCGGTGTGGAAAAATATATGTTGTTGATCATGCCATTGATCAGGCTTTATAAATCAAACATTGACTAATTATTCAGGTGGTAGTCTTGTAGCGAAAAATTCTTTGTGACGAGAGCCATCAGTCCGTCGAATATATATACTCGATGTTGCAGGGCATCTCCGACAACGCCTCGAAGCGGTCAAATTGATGACTCAAGGAGTCGCACAGATAGATAAACGCCATCACACTCTGCTATGCTGGTCTCGTCGCATCCATTCTTTTCGCCATCAACCCTGTCCTTCCAACCTATTGGGGGTACGCCACGACTAGGCTTTGGAGATTCTGACCACCAGAGCGACTGGCCGGCTGAACGCACTCCTGACATTGAGACGTGGCGCACTACCAAGACTTCTGTATGAAACCACACCTCTACGATGTCCACACCGTTGTTGAACTCAAACTCGATTGGCAGGACCAGTTTCGCGCAGATGACGCCTCGGATCTATTCCTAGGTGGCCCGCCGTTCCTCCCGTCTTTTGTGTCGTCTTACCGGCCCCCGGAGTCGTCTCCAAGTATCTGTTCAGAACTAAGAGCGAGTAGGCACGCATGAGATATTGTAATAAACCATGATACAATAACTCCCCGTTGAGAGCGCAGCCAATCGACACGAAAACGAGTGAATATGAGTGAAAACCGTAGCATACACAAACCAGAAACCTGGGTACAAAACCACCCAGCACTGTGCAGTCAGCCACGCAGGAGCGCCGTAAGCGCAAACTCCGACACACCCCTCATGCGCGGTTGTGCGTAGGATCAAGACTCAATGTGGTGGCGTTATACGTCATCTTCACCTATGGTACTTCGGCTAGGGTCGGCATTTACGGTACACGCTTATGAAATGGGGTGGAAAGAGCATAGTGGAATAAAAGCGTGTAGTATGTACAGTGGGCTGTATGGACGAGGAATACAGAACGGTTGAGTGCGATACGACTAACACCGCCAGGAGCCGGAGGTGTGGGAGAACCCGGCGCGAAGCGACGGGCGATGGGAACCGGGGCACCGAGACGCGAGCAGGACTCGTGGGTCGGGTGGCCAGACCAGGTGGCATAGTCGTACGGTCACTCGTGGGTGGAAGGGCGGGAAAAGAAAAGAGGTGGAGGACGCGGGCGCGGGCAGCGAGGCGAGTGGGTTGACGTGGAGCTCTGCGTGGCGTGGGCTCACGTGATGCGCTGAAAAGGGGGAGGCGGAAAGACGGGCCAGATAGATGCCGACCCATTTGCGCCTCGTGGCCTCTTCGTCGAAGAATGGGCCGTGTGCCGGAGCTTGCTCCGGCACACGGCCCATATTATCACGTGCGATCTCATGGGCTTTGTCAGATCACCGGCGACTACCATTGGACAAAGGGGTTAACAGAACTGCCATTCCAATATAATCGCAAGAAAATACTCTATTATATATTTCACGCATTCATGCCTGCTCTCTTCACGTCTACAAAAAAGGGGTTGGCGGTTATATAAGATCTGATGGTGTAAACAAACACATACTGACCCTCAAGTTATACCACGATCGCTGGTCCGCCCATATCTCAGTGATCGTGCTTTCGATCTCTCGCTGGCATTCCTCAGCCTGCCTCGTCGTATCTTTGAGCGCTATTCGGCTGAGGTCTTCGATTCTATTCGAAATCCACCGCTGGATATCAGAATTCTTGGGCTTGCAATCCGTAACCTTGAAAATACTGGTATTAGTGGCTAGCTAGGTAGAGATCATAAAAAGGTCAATACTACGTCTCCTATAGAAGAAAAAGTACCCACCTGTTTCAGTTTACGTGTATGCTTAGGCTCCAGCTGCGTGCAGAGTCCCCCACTGACTTCGAGAAGGGATCCGATGAGGTCTGGTCCGAGCGAATACCAGAGACCCAATCACCATAAGAGGAGTGGCTTGATGAAATACTTAAGTTCTCGACCCTTTGTTTTGGGGTTACTCAGTAACTGCAGAGCTGCTTCAGCCGAGTTCGATTATCATATTGTCCGATTGGCCCCCCCGCGTGGAGGATTCTCCGTCAATGACGGTCACCGCGACCTTGCCGCGCTCAGCTATCATACCATATTGCTGAAGGTATCAAACAGCAGCCATCCGAGGCCGAGAAAGGAGTATCATTTCATGGGAGGCAAGGAATGATGCGAACAGAAAGGTTAGATACTGTAAATACAGGACATGCTGTTCCTAAAGATGCCTAGCTGAATGCTAGTAGTGTGAATCTGACGCAATGAT
>WSLN01000702.1:0-11453 GCA_019677355.1 Ceratobasidium sp. 370
GCTTTCAGGGGTATGTTTCCACTTGTTACCCCCTTAAATCTCACTCAATCAGTCTGATTTTTTGCACACATCTTTCAATTAGCTATGCGCACCTATTTCACTCAGGGGAGCGACAATTGCACGGCTAGTTTCACTAGTGCATGTGGCGCATTCAGGGGTATTCCCCCTGTATTTCGCCCATAACTCCTCGCACACCAGTTTGTAGACTTAGCCAATAGGCAGGCTGAACTCAGATGCTCAGCGCGCATCTAGCGATATTAATTACATGTACATTCGGTGAGTTTCTGACTTGGGGTATTAGTATTATCTGCGCTTTTGACATTGAATTTCCTGTACATTGTGGGCCTGCGATCACCTGCAGAATAAATTTCTATACACATGTATATTATATGGTTAGAGAGCTGGGAATTTCCTCTATTTTCTGGTGCTAACCATATCTCAATCTGGTGGCTTTTGCTGCGGGCATGTGCAGGTATGGCGGCGCTTATTGTGCGGGTTCTGCCGGTAACCTGGCCGGATTCCGGCGCAAATATGGCATTCTCGCACCCGCGCTGGCGCCGGCATCGCTGGTATATGCGGGAAGAACGCCGGCAGAATGCCGGATTCCCGCATGCAGGATTCTCGCCCGACATGCTTGACCTGAATGCACATTATACTTGACAACCCCCATGATGACTTTGACATCATACTTTTTCAAGACCCATGGTGGGGATGCATTGGAGTCCTCCCTAATGTTAACTCACTGAGTCCCATGTTTGGCATACTGTCACTTCTCCACAATGGAACTGGTTCCTTCCCTCTAACCCACACAACCCCAATGGCCCTGGTGTTGTTATTTATACCCGCAAAGGCTGCAAACTGGCTAAAAGCAGAGATCACCTCCTCCCCCTCTCCCAGCGCCTCTCTTCTTGCCCTTGACTTATCTATTTATGGTTTCAACACCCTTATCACAAATGTTTACCTGCATGGCACCTCAGCCCATAAAGGCATTGCTGACCTTACCGACACTCCTTTAGACCTAGCGATCCCAACCATGGTACTAGGCGACTGCAATCTACACCACAAACTCTGGTCCCCCAAGAATTATAACATCCCAGGTGTGTCACAGGACACTCAAACCCTTGCCAAATGGATCGAATCCCACAAGCTTGAAATTATCAACTGCCCCAACCTCATCACCAGAAGAGGAAAGAACAGACAACAAGACTCTATTATTGACCTAACAATCATCAACCGATGAGCATGGAATGCAGACCTAGTTGAAAACGGGGAATGTGAAGAGGACCTGAGCATGGGCTCAGACCACAATGGTATTTCATTTGATCTATCAACCCCCCTTCCCCCCACCCACAAACCCAAATCCTCGCCCTCTGAATGGCACTATGTTATACAGACACAAAAGAGAGATGACTGGCTAAAAGCATTTGAGCAGAAAATCAAGAACATGCCCATGCCCAGCCACTACAAAACAGAGCAGGGCTGCCAGGGTGGCATGCTCAGTAGACTCAGTGCCATGATGTTAGCTACCGAAGAGGTCATGCCAAAGATGAAGCTGAATGGTGCACCACCCAGGTCCACATGGTGGAATGAGAGATGTAGTGCAGCAGACGAAATCCATGACAAATTGATAATGAGGTAGGAACATGAGAATGCCCTAGGATGCTTCAGAACTGCATACCACACTGTGAGGAATTCAGCAGGTGACCAAATATGCCAGGAAGTCATGGCACAAAACATGCACAAGCCCACCCAATGTATTGCGATGTACTCTTTCTGGTCTAGTGGCTGTCTCTTAAGCAGTGGCTCTTTATTATTCTTAGGTGTCTGGTCATCGTCTGTGGCGTTCTGTATGTGGTATTCTAGTGGCTACATAGTACACCATGGTGGTGGACGAGATAAAGCAAACTGAGGCTCTCAGTTTGCTCCCCTCGTTCTTATATACATGTAGATACTATGAGTCATTACATCCACAGTCCGCAGCATGTGTTGCTGCACACTAATTGGTCAAGTAACAGTCACCTGACTTGGGTGCCTATGGCCTGTCAGGTGATCTTATTATTTGTTGTTTGGTCACATGACTAGTGACGAACAACTCCTACTGGTGCCTATGTAGTGCCTTACTTATGTAGTAAGGTATTAGGTAACTCTCCATTAGGTGTTTTGCAGCTCCAAATCTTATAGGAGCCGCTCTTTATCCAAGGGTCATGTGGTATGCTTTGTCAGCACTTAGTCACTCGCCACTCGCCATAAGTTACATGGCTGTAAAGTTGTAATGGCAAGTTGCTGACTAAGCCAGGCGCTTAGGTCACATGATCTGTTAAGTACGTGTTTCGCCCTTGGGTAAAATCTGATAAAAACAAGTAAAATCCCCACTATACATCATGCTTATTATATAAGTCATGACATCATTCCCCCCTTCTTAGGTCGTCATTTCCAGTGATGACACCGAAAATGAGCACTCTATTTCTAAGGGAAGACAAAAAAGGGCTTGTCACCTGAGACAATCCACTCTACATTCTTTTCCAGCCAAGCGTCCCCCTCCGGCCCCTCTATGTCTGACCAACAGCAGGTTATCGTGTTCCGGCTATTGCCCAGGATAACGGTGGGGCGCACCGTAACTTGTTTCAGTTTTTTGTACTTCCCTGTAAAGTCTGCCTGCCATTGGCTCAGTGCCTTTGGGGAGTACTTCCCGGATGTGGGGACCATGTCATCCAGGACCCACACGTTGACCTTTTCAGACAAGGCCTTGACGTTCCAGGAGCCACACATATGGCTGTGGGTGCTGTTGGAATGTGCCCATGCCATCTTGCCGGTCCCAGTCTCCCCTTCAATGACCAGGATCCTATGGCGCATCCCCCGTCCCTTCTCCAGCACCTCCCTAGCGAACCACCCGTTCACCTGATCAATGTGGTCCCTATCCTCTGGGACCGGGAGGTCAACTGGGATGGCTTCCTCCAGGCCCTGGTCCTCTGGGTAGGCATACTTGGCGTATGCCCACACCAAGTTCCACACTGTCATCATCACCAGGGGACGGAGCCATTTGAAGGCCCCTAGTACTCCTCTTGGGTTCCTGCTGAGATGATCTCCGTGCCGTCCTCCAGGTCCACCACCATGCGCAACCTCTTACATCCTCCCCTTGCCTCCCTCATTAGCTCCTCCATGCCCTCCCTGGACAGCTCTTCCACCATCAAGTTGTCGACCTCCTCCCCTTGCTCACCCACCGCCTTCCATAGGTAATTGAAGGTGGTCATCGCCAGTATCCCCCCCCACATCCCATCAGAGTCCCTTTGGCACAATGTTTGGGTGGTTACCCTCCCAGTCCCAGAAGCAAGGGTTGGCGGTGTTCCACCCCCTGTTGTGGCTCTCGCTCAGGGTAAGGGCGTGGACGTGGAGGGGGCGTTCAGGGTCGTATCCCCCAGTGTCGGGGTCATGGCGCTCGACAATGGCCAGCCTGTGCCAGTGGTTGGGCCTGGTTCAGCAGAACAGCTTGGCCCGATGGACGAGGTCCCTGGGAGACTTGTCCCACAGGGCACTGCAAGTGAGGAGCACAGCACGAGCAGAGATGTGGAAGACGGCGGCCATGGCAGTGGGGTCGAGTAGAGTTGGTTGTGGTGAGGGGGATAAGTCGAAAGACAGGTATTTCTTGGCCTGATTATATGCCATTTGGTTTGTTGTCCTGGTCACCTGACCTGTGATGACGCATCTCCGAGGGGTGCCCTCCCTTCGCTCATCGTCGTCGCCTGGTTCTCGCCAAGGCTGGGGGCGACTTCCTCCTCGACTTCGGTTGGTGCCCCCTCTCCAACCCCTCCAGTGACATGGGATAGTGGGGGAGTCATGTGACTCCTGTTTCTTATGATTGCAGCTGTCATGCCCAGGTCACGTGATCAGTTGTTGTTTGGGCGAGATCACCTTGTTTGGCACAGACAACAGTATTTATGGCCTCATGATTCCAGCTGTAGGTTCCATCTTTCCACCATCTTCATCATCATGTGTCTTATAACCCTTAACTACAATCCCCTCAGGTGCATGTGCCTTTTTCCTGATAATGATCACAGTGTCTGCTGTGGTCACTGCGAGGCAGTCTGCCTAGCCATGCTTGAAGACTTCGAATGCGGCATCAGGCACGACAGTGGGTTGTGGGAGTTCTATGGCAACCAAGGTACGTGGCGTGTTCCCCTTGGTGCTTCGCGATGCTGATGCTTCCATAGAGTGGGAGATTCCTGAATTTGAGAAGGAGAAATTCTCCCAGGGTGTGGGGGGTCAATGCTGTTGCCTCCTCATCCCGTGATGGTAGGAGGGACAGGACAGGTTTCGGGATCTTTCAGAACCTGGCGACCTTGGTCAACTACCTCCATGAGATGGGGGAGGAGGCTCCCTGGCTGACACCCCTGGAGAACCAGCGTGGGGTCGAAGAGGCGAAATGTTAAGAAGCGTGGAAGTGCGAGGTTGCATGAGAAGGGCAAGGGTCGCACACATCCTTATGCTCGTGGGGAGAAGAAGCCTTGGAAGTGAGGTGTGGGTCATGTATATATATACCCATCTGTCTTGCCAGCAATCCGTCCGTTTACCCCGCTTTCTCAACTCCTCATATTCCATCATGTGTCCTCCCGGGCCCATTCTTTTTGTGAACAGCGCAATGATGACAATGTTCCCCTGTCAGACCATCAAGGGGTGGGTTCTCGATCAGCAGGAGGATAGCCCCTGCGACCACAGGTGTTGTTGGCATAGTCCTGATCTACCCAAGATGCTCGCTGGTATGTGGAGTGACACCCACCACGACCATTTCCATGTTGTTCTGCCACCTTCCCCTTTGGGGCGTGTGGACCCTCCCCTGGGGCGTGTGGTCCCTATAAGGGCAGGCGGTATGTAGTTTCCTCTTGTGGGGCTCAGTTGGTGGTAACTGACTGCCCCTTTATTGTAGAGATGGCTCGGATGTTGTCGATGTTTTCTTATGCATTGTAAATTAGTCAGACCCAATAGATTGGTTTGGCATAGTACAGTGTGCGCATAAGGGTTCTTGTCTAAGGGAAGGGTGGCTCAGCCTTCACCCCTTTAGATTCCATTTGTCGTATCTCCTCCTCGATTTGCTTTAGTTCTTCGTCCAGCCCTGGATTGTTCATAAGGTCCTTGTAACCATGGAGACTCAGTGGTGGGTCCTCAGTTAGTTTGAGGGACTCCATGCTTCGTCCTAAATCTCTAGTCCCTAGGAATCCCTTCGCACGCAGGGACAGCCACGAGGCGAAGTCTTCTTGGGTTGCCCCCCTTGGTGGAGATTAGCTTGTACATGAGGGAGTCGCTTACTTTGTCGAGTGGCCCCCAGTAATGGCTGGGTGTTGCGTTGACGATCCTATCTACTCATTCCCATACTTGTCTGCTGATTTCTGTTGCGCTAGGGGGCTCTACCTTGGTTGATGATCCCCATGCTTCGTTCACCCTTGCCTTCCTTTTGGCAGCGTTGACAACGGCATCAACCGAGGGTCCAACCAGGTTACCTATTACATAAAAGGGGGTTCGTTTCATGGTGGGCCTGGTCTTCAGTGGTCTGGTGGTGCACCACTCCAGAGGCCTTTTCTCTGGGTCATAGTATGTCTTGTCACCTACCCAATTGTGGGGGAACTGCTTCTTCCATGGAATATATCCTAGGTCAGCTCCAGGTAAGGGGCAATCGGCATACTCTTGGGCATCCTCCAGCTCCATTATCCTGGGTTTCAGGGGAGTCCTAGGATCAAAGGTCCAGGGGCAAGAGGAAGGTTGAGGGCGCATGTCAGTCAGTAAGGGGTGGTCAGTAGGTGGAGGTCAGGTCAAAGAGGAAACCTGTCCCCCTCTATTCCAACTCCCCTTTCTTATACCCCTCTACTGACTCATGCCAGCGCTTGTGTTTAACAGGTGAGTCACCCCCCTTCACAGGCATTAGTGTGTTGGGAAAGCGCCGCCGCAAGTCCTCCAGCAAGTCATTCTTGCTGCGGAATTTTACCGCCCTTTCCATTGTATCCTCAATTGGGTCATAACCCTTCCACCTGATTTGATAATACAGGGTCTTCTTCCACCATTCCCACTTCTTATCCTTTTGCGTAGTTCTGTCAGGGGTTTTGCAATGGCGCTGAAGTTCTCTACAAATCTCTGGTAGAAGTTGGCGAACCCCAG
Organism: Ceratobasidium sp. 370; assembly: GCA_019677355.1. NCBI lineage: Eukaryota > Fungi > Basidiomycota > Agaricomycetes > Cantharellales > Ceratobasidiaceae > Ceratobasidium > Ceratobasidium sp. 370. The sequence goes on from WSLN01000702.1 coordinate 6,145, forward strand.
AAATGATTGTACCTGTTTGACAGTGGTTGGGGGTGGCCACTCCACTATAGCTTTTACCTTTTCCTTTTCCGTCGATAAGCCTTCTGGTGTAATTGTTATCCTGATGAAGGAGGTCGATGTGACCTGGAAGTGGCATTTGTGTGGCTTGAGAAATAGGTGGTGTTTTCTTAGTCTGGACAGTACCTCTCTCACGTGTCCATCATGTTCCTCCGGCTTCTTGGAATAGACCAATATATCGTCCATGTAGACTACCATAGTCACATCGATGAGATTGTGGAAGATTTCATTCATGAATCTCTGGAAGGTGGTGGGCCCATTCTTTACCCCAAAAGGCATGACAAGGTATTCGAAGAGGCCTTCCTTCGTGCGGAAGGCTGTCTTCCACTCATCACCTTCCTTGATTCATATGTTGTTGAAACCCCATTGGATGTCCATCTTAGTGAAGACCCTGGCGTCCTTCAGCTTCTCAATCAGATCTGCCTGGATGGGCATGGGAAACTGATCAGGCTTGGTAATGGCATTCAGCTTCCGATAGTCTACTACCAGTCGGAGCCCTCCGTCAGCCTTCTTCACATAGAAGCATGGTGATGCGATGGGGGAGTGGCTCGTCTGATCTTTCTGTCCTTTAGTTCCTTATCAAGGTATTCCTTCAGGGCAGTAGACTCTGCTGGGGACATGGGGTATGTTTTAGCCAGCCTAGGTAATTCGGTGTCATTGATGAACTTGATAGAACAGTCAAAATCCCTGTGTTCTGGCAGTTCGCTGAACCCTTCTTCTTGGAATAAGTCCTTGAAGTCATGGAACTCCTCAGGGACTCCCTCTAGTAGTTCTCCAGCTCTTCCCTTGTACAAGATAGTGAGGTCCTTCCAATCTATTACCAGATTCTTTCTTGAGCCAATCTTGTCCTAAAATGATGTCTCCGTCCCCTAGTTCCATGACATGGCACATGCATTCGAAAGGTCTTCCTTCCACCGTGATGGTGAGTTTGGTCCTTTCCTTAATAGCATCTTTTAGCTCTTTTCCATTTATTCCTATAACAGATCTCCTTGTCTGCAGTGTCTCAATCGGGAACCTGCTCTGCAAGGTACTGTGGGTCAACGAAGTTCTTGGATGATCCAGAGTCGATTAGGGTTCTAGCTGTTTCCATGGTTCCCTCGACTCTCGTGTATATTGTAGAACAATGATCGATTTCTTGAGGTAATATACATTTGGGTCCAAGGGTGCTGTTCGGCCTTCGCACATGGGGGTCAAAGGTCTCTCTAGTTTTCTGACTCGACCATCCAATCTTCTCCTTGACCTTCGGGATCCTGTCCCACTCGGCCCTGGACTTTGGGCTTCCCTTCATAGGTCCATTGCCCCCTACAGTCCTTGATCACATGGCCTGGCTTTCCACACTTGAGACACAGGTTCAGCCTCCTGCATCGCTGTTTCTCTTCTTCCGGGATCTGCACCAGGGGCCTACTCTTCTGGGCCGCAGGCTTACTAACCAAGCCAGCCTTGGCTTCTGTTAGTTTCGGTGATTCTCCTATCTTACCAGCTTTTCCTGCCAGGCGTCCACTGGCAAACAGCATGTCGTCTGCTCGGCATGCCGCTTTGATCCATTCCTCTAAGGTCCACTTGTTGAGCTCTTCTTCCCTGAACATGGTCTGCCTGATCAGCTCGTTCTTAACTCCTGACTTTAATCCCTCTTTATACTTGTCAATGAGAGTGTCCTCGTTCCAGTTAACATCTTGGATTAGGGAACAGAACAGACTAGTATAGTGTAAAGCGCTCTTAGTCTGTCTTAGGTCCTTGAGCTCCCTGAGTGCTCGGTCCTTCTTTACCGGATTGGCGAAGCTAGAGAGGAAACCCTGTTTGAAGGCTTCCCAGTCTTCGAGAAGTTCATGCTCTTCTTTATTTGTGAGCTTCCTGATCAGGGGTTGAGCCCAGTTTGCTGCTTCTCCGGCAGCCACATTCATGAGCACATTCGAGATCTTTCAGTGGTTGTCGAAGGTTCCTTTGTCGTAATCCAGGAAGTACAGCTCCATGCGTTCCATCCAGCCTTCGGCCTCCTTACCCTTTTTTCCATTGAAGGGGTCTGGTCGCTTAGCTCGGGCTTCCTTTGGAATGCTCACTCCTTGCTTCCCAGTAGTCGCTTCTTCCCTTGGTGGGGCGTCTGTGTCCTGAAAGACAGTGGACTCCCACTGGAAAGACCGATTTCTAATGGGGGTTGGGGGTAGCTTGCTTAGCCATTTGTTTAGCTTCCTTTTCTTCCTCTCGTGCTTGTTCGACCTGATTTAGCAGATTCTCAGTTGCTTGCCCGATGTCCTCAATGGTTCAGAGTCTGTTACCATGGTCCCTGAGTAGGGTGTTGATTTCAGTAAGGCCTTCACTTAGCTTCTGGTTTGCCTTAAGGATCTCCTCTGTGTTCTCCCTTGCTTTGTCGGCATGTTTGGTCGAATGGTAGCCGTTGTTTGCAGCCCTGACCACTTCTTCCTGAACCACTTCTATCTGTTTCCCTTGTTCTTGAACCAGTCCTTCAGTCTTCAGGGAAGGGGTGTACCCTGCACAGACCTCTTCGGAGATTCGGCATTGGAGCTTCTCCAGTCCTTCCTTGAGGGCTTCAGCCATTACCCGGATTGGGGTATGCTGCAGTGGCAGAGGTAGTGTGGTTCGTCTTGTTGGGGGTTCACCAGCCGGGGTGTGGAAGACCGAGGTTGGTGGAGGTTGCCTTGCTAGCAGGAGGTCCTGATCCCGCAAGACCTGTGTCATTTCCTCGATCTCCGCCTGCGACCCTTGTGGCAATTGATGGGTGACAAGGGGGTTCAGAGGTATGTCCACAAGCAGAATCAGAACCTGAGTAGGGCTATCCTCCTGGGGTACCCCTGTGGGGTCTCCTGATGCGAAAAGGGTGCCCCTTCAGCACGGGGTGGGTTCCTGGACTTGTGGCTGGTTTGGTAGGGCTCCTGGCATTGGCAGGGTTGTGTCAGCTGGCTCGTTCACTGTTACTATTACTGGTTCTTTGGGCTCTAGGTTAGAGGCTCTGCTCATAGCCTTGTGGTCCGTCTGCTTCCCGTTGGTTGGGACATTGTGCTAGCCACCAGTTAAGTGTGAAGTTTGCTTTATAATGTCGTGATGTACTCTTTCTGGTCTAGTGGCTGTCTCTTAAGCGGTGGCTCTTTATTATTCTTAGGTGTCTGGTCATTGTCTGTGGCGTTCTGTATGTGGTATTCCAGTGGCTACATAGTACACTGTGGTGGTGGACGAGATAAAGCAAACTGAGGCTCTCAGTTTGCTCCCCTCGTTCTTATATACATGTAGATACTATGAGTCATTACATCCACAGTCCACAGCATGTGTTGCTGCATGCTACTGTAGCGCTATGAGATGAACAGCAGTCCGCGTCCCTGTTAACATTGATGCAATGTTGGCTATTTCAAATGTCCCTTGTCCCCTGTCTCCTCAACATGGAGGGACATTGTTTGTATTTGTTACAACCACTGCATGTAAGTGAAGAGAAATAATCGATTCATAAAGTGTATTATAGCTTGTAAGGAAAAGTTTGGGCAAGGTCAACAGAAAGATAACAATTACAGGTACCCCTCATACTGCTCCGCTTCCAACTCAGCCACGCCCCAAACCAGCTTGCTCACTCCCTGAGCCACCTGGGTATTCAGAATCCGAGCCTCAGCCTCTTTGGCAGTTGGGCTGGACTCATCCTTGTCGTCCTCGTTGAATGCCGGTTCACTAGCCTCAGACGCCGAGTCGGATGGTTTCAGTGTATTCAGAGAAGTTGCTGATGCAATCTTGGCATAGAGCTGTGGATCTGAGGAAAGTAGGTCAGGTAGAGCCTGACGAGCATCACGGCCATTCAAACTCTCGTATGAAAGATTGAATGGGGTGCCCGGGACCACACACAGAGCAAATGCCTGTTTAAACAAAATATGTATTTAGTTGAATATATGCGATCTCAAAATGCTTACCTTTGTAATGAGGCTTGGCTTGTTAATAGCATGGTACCCCTGGACAAGCCACCTGACGCTTCGGTGACGCAGAGTCAGAAGACTCTGATCATTGACGACGCATTCTGGTTTAACACCAGACTTCAAAGCATGTACTGTCTCTGTAACAACGTCAGCGTGTGCCACATTTCAAATCGCAATCTTCAGGACACGCTGAATACCAACATCGCAAGCCTGGAAGAGCCCAGTACAACCAGCTGGGATGAACTTGATGTCGATCCAAGGGTAGGTCTTCTCCATCCAGTCAAGGAAATTTTCCGATCAATGTACGGACCAACAGTCGATTTGCAGGACACAGTGCTGGGATTCTGGGAGGTTGTGTTGTCCTCGTTGGGAGATGAAGTAAGGGACGAGGATCTTTGAGACCCAACACTTCATTGTAGCAAGAGTTGACCAGTATGTAGTCGTATTCGAGTAATCAAGCAGAACACCAAGCTTGTAGCTTCATCATAGCCGGGTGAGGTTGAATCGGGGAGTGATCGCTTTGATTTGCCGCTGTAGACTGCCTGGAATGGAAGTACGTCACCAGAACAGGATGCCGAGACCAAGAGAGTGAATGCACGCTTGTCCTCGGTACCCACAATGCTAACCGGCGCTCGCCAGTTGTGTTCCAAGTCTTCTGGTCACCAGGGCTGTAAACAACCTGGGTCTGGTCAGTGTTGACAATACAGCAAGCTGGAACAGCCTCATCACGGATGGTACAAGCCAGACATAAGAAAGCACCAAGGAGGACCTGGTTAACATCGGATGGGTATCTTTGAGCAGCTCATGTGGCTTTTCGGACTGACCAGCCTAGTTCTTTGTGAAGGAAATGTTGAACAAACTGCTCAGAGCAGCGAAACCTTTCCCCGGATCGACCAACATGAGAAAAGGCGTCAGGCATGTAAGGATTTATCACACCAACCATGTATCCACGAATAGTCTTGAGATTCAGGCTAACGCCAGCCTGGCGGAGGGATGTGAGACACAGCTTGATGTTTTGAATAACGTCTGGACGATCATGCTGGTCTGAAAAGACTTGTGAGTGCACACTTTATAACAAAATTAGATGCAAACATACAAATATGCTCTTCTGGCCAAGTGCGCTGCCAGGGTGACTTCCCGCCTCCACTGCTTGCTGATGGCCTTCGGTCCATCATTGCTCGTCTGCATACCGATGATCGCGCCACTGACTAATACACTGAGGGCGGAGGTGCTGAAATGTATCAAAGTTGAGTAGTTGAAGACGGCAAACAATGTCAACTGGTCGCCAAGGATAACCAACTGCTCGAGCATTTGAGTCAATTGTCTTCCACAAAAACTCCTGGC
>WSLN01000704.1:0-11425 GCA_019677355.1 Ceratobasidium sp. 370
TGATGAATATCTATTACGTCGAGTTTATTGAAAACCTCGAGTAAGTGTGTTTCTATCTGAAATGTTGATTTACTAACTGTCTTCGAGGAACAATGTCCAGAGGCCATACCTCCTCGTGCATATTAAGACGTGCAGGGGGACAAACGGCCTTGATGCAGCGCTCCCCGAAAATCCCTCGGTTACCTACCGTTCGCTGTCGACACCTGACATTTTTCACATCGACACCGTGAATGCCATGGTCGGGTGGATACCAATCAACAACACTTGGGGTATCATCGATCGGAGTAGGAGTGGGGCCCGCCCACAATTTGTTGAGGACGACGGTGATGATGACGACTAAATTCTCCATATTCCACTGTTTCACTCGATGTTTTTCTTTGTCCTACCGCTTTTTGTTTCTTCATAAAACACTCGTCCATCCGTTACAACAAACCAGAGTGCTTAAGTACATTAGACGCGACCATAAATGGGACAAGTACATGTCCCAACAGGACATTAATTTAACATCCCGGCAGGACTTTTGGCGTGTGGTGGTGCAATGTCACTTCCCAGCAGGACTTTTGGAAGTCCAGGGTGCCCAGCAGGGAATGGCGGAGAGGTGAACGCAAAGAACATCACGGACTCACCAGTCTGGCAAACTTGCCTAACGGCCTGTCAGAACACCCTGTAAGTCCAAAGTCCTGTCAGAACTTAGCTCGAGTACCCTGACTTACCACAGTGTTGTGTCCCATTCCACACTTTTACCCATACACACATGAAAATCCCCAGGGTAGCAATCCGGGGTTGGCTGGTTGCTCTGAAGACACAAGCCATATAGTGAGTACCTCCCCTCCTAATGACTGTTAATTCCCTCTACACTTGAGTTGTGTGTATAACCCACTCCTATCAGGTCGTTCAAAGCTGCAACCGTCAAAACAATTTGCCAGGTACTGGATGGTGTTGTCTCAATGTGCCATGTGGCTTTGCACTGGCAGCTTGGTGAAATAGCTACTCTTGTCATTGCCCTTGCCTGGCTGGTGAATGCAAACATCAAGAGAGCAGACTGTGGAGGCACCTGGGACGAGATCCATGACTATAAAAAGCATCCATGCCCAGGTCACCTTGGGCATAATGTTTGTCAAATCTCAATATTCCTGTGATGTTATTATATCATTAAATAGCCCTCATTGGAGCGGTTGTGTGGTATAATTGTCATATGCATGGCATGGGTGGTTCAAGAGATATGATCAATGGGTGAAGTTTTTGACATTGATTGGGTGAATGAACCAACCATCGATGTTTTTTTGGCATCCAAAAGGGAGCTGTTTGACATCGATCAGGTGCATCCACAAATGATCAATGTTTTGTAGGCATCCAGTATGAGCCCATTTGGAATTGGTTGGGTAAATGAGACGAGCGATGTCCTCATTTGTTGCAAACACTTGGCATAGCACCCAAGCACAGGACATGTTATGCATGCACTGTGTCACATCCCGATGGTTATCCAACATTAATATACCATCAAACAGCCCTTATTGCAGCAATGACATGGTTGAAATATCATCAGCATAGCAGGCATGGTTGAGGAGGTATGTGTGAGATTTTCAGCTGACACTGGCAGTGTCATGTTGTGAACCTTGTCGCTCAAACCAGTGTAGCACATTAGGTACTCAGAATCAGATATCTAACTACCATGTTTAGATATCACTCAGCTGAAAGGTCGCATTTTGTGTGGTTCATGCGCCTGAAGCAAGTTAGGCCACATTGCTCCCTGAATGGCATATCCATGGCTCTCTACTTGTGCATCATGTCTATAGGTTGATTATATCATTGTGACAGTGATCTTCCCATTGATGCGGAACATTCATTTGGCATCAATGCTGACCATCACGTGATCTCGGCACCTCATTCAATGTCGGTCTCCCAAATGACACTAGGATTGATGTCAAATGTTTGCCTTCTCTCAATGTGTCATTTTGACCACTGGCACGATTCCAATCATGTATTAAGATCTCCCACCAGTCGCACTGCCAATGATTGCACATCTCCTGGTTCAGGAGCAATGACACTACAGCATCAGTCACCCAAACAGTGTGGTGATTGATGTTAAAATGTGGCTGCATGGACGATGTTCACTCATAAATCCAGAATGCTGTGCTATCCATTCAGCTGTTTAATATCATTGAGTCGTGCTGAAGCTGGTCATACTCATCCCTGGGCACTTAGTTCAGGGGTGGCCCCTGCGCATTACCATAAAACTGGCTGGATCACAATGCTCCTCTTCCTCCCGCATTCACTGGCAATGTCGACCTCTACGAATACTATTTCGACGCCAGATGTGGTACATGTTCAGTTGTGATATGTACACACCCATTCCTGCTGCTCACATGTCTTTGCTTTCCCCACCATTGCCATTTTCATTTGATCGATTCCACAGTATGTGTCTTGATGCACCTAGCACAGGAAATAGTTTTAACTACTGGAGAGTGAATGAATAGGAATGCTTACAAGAGATGACGTGTATCAAATAATAGAGCCAACCTCTCACATCCGAGGCTGGGATGGCCAAGTGGGCTGTGGGATACTTGTTGAAAGGTATGCAGGACTCAAAGTGGGCCACTATGTGGGATGTTTTACCATGACTTGATGCATCATGGGACATCTGGATGGCAGGCTGGAAAAAATGCTTGTCCTCGTCCCAATTTTCCATTGTTCTCCAGGCACTTGAGTTCAGAGCCACAGACCTGCCATCACAATGGTATGTGAGGCTTTTCTCAGTTGTATATGCTTGAAAATAACGAACAGGTTTTTCTTCCTTGTCCAATATGATCAACTGACATCTGTTGATCCCTTTGAGCTGAGGTGTTGCATCAAACTGATAAGCCCAGCTAGCATCGCAACTGGCCCAAGCAGGACACCTGTGGATTGGCTCTGTGGTAAAGTGCCATAGGATTTCATGCACATCCTTGTGAATGAGCACACTAATGGGAGAACCATCTGGATGACTGACAGAAACAGTGGTGGCAATGTCGAGGTACCACTGGTCACCCCTAAATCGTGCAAACTGCCAGTTGTCAAACAGTCTGTTCAATGCAAGGGTCTGCAGGTCATTGAAGGGGTCCAATGAATGATTGTCTGTGTGCACAAAGATCATGTTGGGCACAATATATATGACAGTGAAGGGGACATACCTGGTCCTAGCTTGGGCTGGTCTGGTGGGGGATGTGCTGTTGAGGCCTTTGCCCTTCATCTTAAGCATGTTGCACCGAAAAAATGCTGAAATTCAGCTCCTGCATGCCGGAATTCGGCACATTTTGGCCTTGGTGGCTCCCACTTCCACTCCCACAGGCAGGCAGCCGGAATTCTGGCAGAATTCTGGCAGCACAAGGCACTTCCTGCACTTCCTGCACTTCCCGCATGCATTATAATGTAGCGATCCTTGAATATACATGTGTTAGATACAGTGTGCAAAGTTTCAAAATGATCCAATGAGCAGAACCAAAATATTAGCAGGGGGAAATCACACTTACCCCTATTCCCCCACACTCTCACCCCTAATGAACTAGCCAGATTGGAGTAAAATCTATGAGTACAATCTACTCAGCATATTGTAAAACCACACTGTGCAAAGAATCTCACCTGTAGCTGCTTTAGATTCATGTGAACTGACATGCTGCAACCACTGGGGAAGACACCCCCTCCTGAAGGTAACTGGGCAGGTTCTGACTAGGATTTCTGTTATTCCAGCTGTGCTAAAGTAGCGTACAATGGTAAGAAACTGTTTAGAACAGAATGTACTCATTAAAATTCTCTCAAAATGCTTCGGGTGGCTTGCACAAGGCATACTCCTGTGATTTCAGCCCCTGTCCAGCATTTTCCCCCAGTTTTACCCACTTCCTATTGTCCAAACAGCCTGAAACCCCATATACACGCTTTTATAGCAGATAGAAGTAGTTCGCACCCAGGGGGACAGCCTGTCCGTGGTTGAATTTCTTAGTCCGTGTGGCATTTTCAGGGGTAAATCCCCCTGTGAGCATAAATCATCTGGGGCTGGTCTGTTTTTTCTTGGGGATATGGATAGGATATTCAGAGAGCTGTGAATTTTCTGCATGTAATTGACCTAGTAACATTCACTTGTGCTGGCTTTTGCATCTCATCAATATGAGCAGTGGGAGCCTGGGGCATGAACAACTTGTTTGCCTTGCGATTCACTCAATTCTGCACCATTAATTCTGCAGAAAATACCATTGGAAAGCGCTGGAACGTGCGGGAATTTTGAGCCCTTAGATGCCGGAATTGCCGGAGTTCCAGGCGGGATTCCGGCGTTTTTTTTTTCTCAAATCTCAGTTCTGGCTCCTGCTCCTGCTCCTGCAATGCCAGAAATGCCAGAGCAGGTGTTGAAAAAATGCCGAAATTTCAGTGTGCAGAATTTTGGTGTCACATCCTTACTTCATCTGCACCATCCAAAAGCAACATCGTGCAAAAGTAAGGATGTTGTTTTGGCCCACTATCTCTACTATTTTTGGTATCAGTGCTTTCAGATGTCCTCCTGGCAGAGCCTTGCCAGAGAATTGGGGCTTTCCATTGTGAGCCTCCTCTGCACTGTAACTCGGTGGCCAGCTCCTTATGTAATGGTCTGAAACCACCTCCTGCACCACAGGCTTTACTGTCAGTCATAGAAGGCTCAAGAAACTGCTTCCTGAGGAAAATGTTTTCGCTTCCCTCCTCTGTTGCCTCAGGGAAAATATTCTGATGATAGTCCTCCTGTTATCCATCATGCCAAATACAGTGTGAGGAATCTTGTGGTAGGGCACCAACTGGACTGCAGCTTTGAGCTCCAATTGATTCATGGCTAGATCGATGACACTCACTTCATTGCTAGTGCCTTGTGTTGTGCGATTCAGCCAGCCTGGGATGTGCAGATCAGAGCCCAAGCAGTAGCTATTGTCATTAATTAAGTGATATTTGAGTACTGCATTGTCTTGGACCAGGAATTCATTGATCATCATCCCAATGAGGGAATCAATGTCACAGACTTGGTGGATAAGAAAATCTACATGAATGGCCCTGTCACTGAAATCCAACCTCACTCTCGCAGGGGTCCTGGTGTTTTTATCAATATAGTCGCCAGTCAGCGCAGAGGTGCCTGCCAGCTCCTCATCTGCTTCTGTGTGGCCTTCTCTCATCTGGTCAGAACATTGGACCCAGTTCAGGGTGTTATGTTCAACAATAGGGGGGAGATCTCGGTTGACAGACTTGAGGCCAACCATTGCAGAGTTGACAGGACAGCTATGGTAGGGTTTAGGATGTTTGGCCCTTGTTGACAGATGGGTTCAGGCCTAAGGGCATATTGGCACTTAATGGGTTGTTGTAGGGCTCCAACCAGGCTTTGTATCAACAGGATGGTCACCTGATCATAGTTTGCCATATATCAGTCAAATTCACATCAGTTCCCCTCTCATTCTTACTTTTTCTTCAACGTCTCGATTTTTTGCACTGGCCTGTTATGCCAACTCTGGCTCATACTGCATTTGCAGTTGGATTTCCCCCACCAAAGGATGTAGAATCACCGCATAGTGCACTCCCCTGGACAAACACCTATTCCTGCCAGGAGCTGGGGTTGGCTAAGCTCAGAGAACGCTTTGACAGTGGATTCACTGATGAGTTTTGGAGTCAGATGAGCCCATCTCAGACAAAATGTTTTGAGCCCACCCATCTCACATCATTGTGTAAATGGCTCAAGGAAGTACAGCAGTGGTACTGGGAGGACCCCAAGACATACATGACTGGAATGACACACATTCCAGGAGCACAGGAATTTACCAGGCTATGAAGGTGTTGGTGGACATCCCAAATGTTATTCACAATATCATTTGGAACACCATGGTCCTGAAGAAAGCCACCCCTGTGGATGGATTGAGGGATGTCCAATTCAATGTGGTAAGCTGCCTTCCTCTTGCCTGTTTCACAATTCTGACACACCAGTGGTCCCTAAGAGGAGGATGGGCTGCCGTTTAGTGAAGACAACCTTGGGATGATCCTACCTAGTGAAAGCTACTACAGACTCATTTCTGCCCACCTCACATGCACTCTATTTGGGGAAGAGGCCATCATCAGAGTTCTCAATCAGTGAAGGAGAAATACACTGTCCCCCTGAAAGCACCTTTTTCCAGGACATGGGAGGTCAAAACAAGTCCTAAAAGTGGCTATAAAAAATGGCAGAAGCTCCCTGGTGTGTACTCTGAGGCTTTGATAGGCAAGTGTGGCTGGTATACCCCAATCGTGTTATGGACCTAACACTCCCTGACAGCTGCACAAACAAAACCAACAGCTAAGCACCTGATGGCAGCAAACAAGGCATTGAGTGATTGGTGTGCCATTGCTGATCTGACTGGAGAAACAGATGCTGTGGAATCTTCATGGCAAGGAGCCCTTTTGAAGGAGCTGTGGGAGTCATTGGGTTGCTCTCGAGACGAAAATGGAGGCGGTGGATATCCCTTGGGCTGTCTGGAGAGCTTTTCTGTAACTTAAGGATACCACACAGCCTGCTGCACTAAGGCTACAAGGCTAGTGATATGTTCCCAGAGCGAGCTTGATGCAGCATACGAGCATTATATTGAGCTACATTTCCCCCCCCCCCAGGGGCATTAGAAATGCTGCTGGAAAGCCAAGGCCCAGGGACCTGGACAGTGGCCAAATGTCGCTGACTGAGCTGGGGTTTGGCCAGGCCATTCAGGACATGCTGGCATTGCAAGTCCCAGAGCTAATTGACTTGGTGGGCCTTCCCTGGAACTCCACCTCCTTTCCATTGGCTGAACTGGGAACTCTGGTGGCTGATGGTGCAGGCAAAGAGTCATCTGCTAAACCTGTGATTATACCTGATTGGCACCATTGGACTGGTGCTCTCGGTTTGGTTCAATCTTGGTTTACTGCTGAGCTGGGAGAACTGGCGAAACCTCTGTTGCTTTGCAACGAGGTGGGGTTAGGCAAGACCCTGCAGATGGTTATGTCTATGACAATGCTGGTGCATCTCAACGAGCATGAGTCACAGGGATTGGTACTCCCACTGCTTTTGCAAAGTGAGTGTTGCTGGCCCAGCCTGTCCCATCCAGATCATTCATGTGCTTGCCATGCCCAACAGATAGTGGCAAGTGATTTTTTGCAGGATGTGAACAGATCCCTAGTTGCCTATCCTCGTGTTAGTACCAATTGCAGTATTGTCCCAATGGAGAGACGAGATCCTTCATTACACGAAGCATGGTTCATTCCAGGTTGTGCTGTATTCACACAAGATTCAATCGAGACAGGAGTTCTTCAGACCTGGGGGCATTTGGGAACAAACGGTGACCAATTCACCTGCTCCTCTTAGGACTATCATAATTGCAAAATTCAATGTTAGTGATTCCTTTTCCACAACACATGAATTAGATGCTTAGAACTGTTTCTTCAGACCATTGTGAAGGAAGCTGAGGAGTGTTTGAGACATCCCCCTTGAGACAAGGCATCAGCAAGGCTTGCTGACCCACACCTGCTCATTGATGATCATGGTCCTACGATATTCGCTTCGCTGTTCCTTCTGGTGGTGATTGATGAGATTCACACTCTTTGAAATATTGATTTGCTCTGGGAAGGTGTTCTGGCCCTGATGAACAACTGCTGTGTTCGCCAAGGTGCCACCGCAACACCTGTATGGACAGGTTACAGCGTGAGTCCGTTCGTCTCTCTTGTTTTGAATGTGATGATTCTCTGCTGGGCATTTTTCAACCAAATTATCGCCATGTTTATTTTCTGTGACAAATCAAAGGGGTGCTGAGATATGTGTGCTTAGGACATGATTTCTGAGCTCTGGCTCCTGTGACATCCTTCCATTGTCAGGCCACAGAGTGTTGTTTTGGGGGATAAGCTGGAGCAGCTGGAGAAGGATGAAGGGCTGAAGTGGAACTAGGACACCAAGACCACAAAAGAATTTTCCAGAATAATTGCTAAGAAATGGCTTCAAGTGGAGGGGCAAGATGTGTCAGACCAATCGATAGCCAAGAGCACAGAGGTCATCCTTAACATGCAGAAAAAGAATCTCATGTCTACCCTTGCATCACCCATTTAAAGGATCTGCTTGGCTCTGCAATCATTTGTCGGGGCCTCTGCAACTTGGACCCAGATGGATGTCCAGTTCTCAAGCTTGTGCCATACATTGAGTCAATTGTTTACCTGGTCCTAACTGATGTGGAGCTAGAGGCTATCAAGGTGATAGGAGCCAAGAAGCCCAGTTTGGTGTGAGTGATCCAGGCATCTGTATTTTTCATCTACTGACACCATTTATCAATAGCTCAGGCAAAGCCAGAGAGGTGGCCTGGGTGGTAAGTTTCCCCCAGTTTCAGGATAGTTGATTGCCCATCTTGATCTTTCACAGAATTTCTTGATTGATTATCATTTCGTGACATTCCACTGGAACTTGTTGAGCCAGAAGATGCTGGGGATCTGGTGGGAATCTTGGACAATGACAAACTAGCCTCCTCAAAGCTTCGAGCAATCATCAAGATCATCTTACACTATGGTGAAGATCCAAATGCCACACTGCTCTTGTTCTGACAGGAGGATGGCCAATTGGTTCCTTCACTGGATGCCGCTTCGCAACCATCAGAGCTGGTGACAAGTCTAAGTCATGTGGAGACAAACAGCACTGAAGCGGTGCAAGGCAGGGTTGTAGATGCAGCTCCCTGAAAGTTCATCATCTTTGTGCTGTATCACATTCCACGGCAAATCATCAAGAAGGTAAGAGAACATGGGGTATCTATCTGCTGTGAATTAACTTTGGTGATAGGTTCTTGAACTTCATGGTATCAGATATCAGGAATTTGATGGCACTATGATGGTCAAGGTGCAGAACCTGGCACCTAAGCAGTTCCAAGAAGACAAAGAAGCATTGGTGCTGCTCATGAGCAACATCAGGGCCATGGGTCTCAATATTACCCATGCCTCATTGTAATCGTTGTGGTAAGCTTGCTTGCAGAATCACCTTTCTTGGGCAGTATGATAATCAGATCTCATTCAGGATCAACTGTGGTCCTACTTGGATTTGCTCCAAATTTTGGGTAGGGCTTGGCAGAAGGGACAGGAGAGGACTGTTCACTTATACCAGCTGATCACTTGTGACACTGTAGATGAGATGATGTTAGGATATGCTAACGGCAAGTCGCTCATGCAAGACCACCTGGTCCAAGATGAGAATTTGCTGGACTCCACATATGGATGGGATATGGATCCACAATCTGAAGAAGAAGACTGAGCTGATGAACTGGGAGCAGCAGGCACAAAGACTTCTAGAGGCAAAAAGTCAACCCATGTCAAGCCTAGGCCTACCAAGCAGAAGCCTGTTGGGGCAGAACAACATGGCCACAGCAAGAGCTCATGGCATGCCCAAGGCCTCCATGCCCCCTGGGCCACTCAGCATGGCAGAAGCTTCCCAGAGTACATTCGTCACCTCAACTGACCAGCTCCACACAGAGCCCAATATCTCATCCTCACTGAGCAATCTGAAGGGAAAGGGGAAGGCCACCATACAAGCTCCATCATCATCTACTCTACCTCTAGGCCCTTGGGAGACCATGTCTAACCACTTTAATTCAGGCCCCTCTTCTGCTGGTGGTGGTGGTGGTGGTGCAGACAGCAATGTCCTGGTTCCAAAAATTACTTGTAGATGGCAGCTCACTTAGGTTGAAGGTGTGCTGTTTGTTTCACTGGTCCACTCTGTGTCGCAGACTTACAACAAAATAGATTTACCAAGCTCTCAGGGTTTGAGCCAAGTGGATTTGGACACTGATCTACTAGCCAGTCTAGCCAATGTCAGGTTCTCTGTTTCTAATGCTTCTACAGTATCCCCAGCCCCTACTCATCCCCCCCAGGCTCCACCAATGCCCCCATCACTCCAACTGACTGACCTAGTTCACTCTGAGATGCTTCAAGGGTGCAACCTCACCTGACCTGTTGAGGAACAATCACCAGCTCCACTACAACCTGACAAGTGGCTTGCAGGAACTTGTGTCATGACCTAGTGGGGAGCGGGTGTGTCAGATGAAATAGGCAAAGGCAGAGTGATAGTACAAAGGTCATGGCCTGGTGGCAGGGATCACATGGCTTCGTGTATACTGGTGGCAGGGGGATTAAGCCATGAGTCTGAAGGGGTGGTGCCTGGATCAAGGAAGATCAGGATGATAGGGTGACAAAGTAGAGGTTAAGCCTGACAATGTTGAGTGTACTGGATGGAGTGCACTGAAGGGTATAGACCAAGTGGTTGACTGTGACAGCCAGACTGAACAGTCCCACTAGGGAGCTCAAAGCATGTGAATGAGCAAGACGAGTTGTAGCAAGTTGGAGAATCCAGGCTTGTGCACCACTGTATTTATACTACTAATCTTCAAGACGAGTCACACAGTGGAGACTGTGGGCACAGTGTTGGCACAGGACATGCATACCCATGAGTCATACAAGGCACAGCCGTGAATGGCATGTACACTGAGTTGGAGACTGAGAAACAAAGAAAGCCTACACGGCCTAAGGCCGGTGGTGGAGCAGGCAAGCCACAGAAAAAAAAGAGAGGAAGCAAAGTGAACTCACAACAACTTGGGAGCTTAAAATGCAGGAACTGCAGGTGTTCCAGGCAGGAATTCCACTTTTTTTCATTTTCTGCTGCCACTCTGGCTCCTGTGATGTAGGAAATGCCAGAGCAGGTGCAGAAAAAGTGCTGAAATTTTGGCATGCAGAAGTTTGGTGTCACTAGCTTAGTGCTGAACAGGCCAAAATTATAGCAGAAACCCCCCTGTAGAATTGTTGAGGAGGTTTGAGCAGATTTCAATGAGTACATTCTGTTCCAAATTGTTTGAAAACATTGTACACTATCTTAGGGCATTCAAATGACTGGGAAACTAGTACAGGAATGTGCCAGTCAGCTTGCAGTTGCTATGTCCAAACTCATGCATCCAGCATACCAGTTCACGTGGATACAGAGCAGCTCCAGGTGAGATATTTTGTTCACTGAGATCATTAAACATCTTGATTTAGATGTACTCATAAGACTTGTCCAGAATTCTCTAGTTCACTCAGGGTGAATATGTGATGGCCTAGGGTACTCAGAGGTAGCTAGTGCTTAAGGATACTGAAATACCCTATGCTTGGAGCCATGTAACTGTAAGGGCTGACAGGTGAGGTATCTAAATGCTATTAGATGTTCTCAGCAAGTCTTCACAATCAATTGTTAGCACTAAAGGTGGTCAAAACATTCACAGTGTAGATTGACTGAAGCAACTACACTGGGAGCAGGTGAATGGAGCACAGGATCTCTCTTAATGGATAGAAGAGCTTCTAGTTCAACCCTAGTTGCTTGAACTAACTGTTTACTGGTTAAGGTGACCTGAAATGCCTTTCTTGTCACTATACTTGTGGGAGCACC
>WSLN01000705.1:0-11423 GCA_019677355.1 Ceratobasidium sp. 370
GTGGAGAACTTCCGTGCGCTTTGCACTGGTGTCAAGAAGGATGGAACATCTCTTGGTTTTGGATACAAGGGCTCGACTTTCCATCGTGTTATCAAGGATTTCATGTAAGTCGCTGGTCGGCACGCTAGTCCTGGAGTGTGCTTATACCTTGGTTTATAGGATCCAGGGTGGTGACTTCAGTGAGTAGATGCATTATAGAGGCATAGGTGGGGCTGTTAAACTGGTTCCAGCTCGCGGTGACGGAACCGGGGGAAAATCGATCTATGGTGAAAAGTTTGCCGATGAGAACTTGTGAGTACACGTACAATCTCTCAGTAGCACGCGTTTTTTTATGGTTATTTGTTCACAGCAAGCTCCGCCACACTGAGCCCGGTATTCTCTCCATGGCAAACGCGGGCAAGGTACGTTCTACGAGTCAATAACGCGTGCATTCTGCTAAATATAGGTGTATAGGACACCAACGGCTCCCAATTCGTATGTTCATATTCACGGCTTTGTACATGCGTGTTTCCCAACCCTTTTGCAGTTTATTACGACCGTTGTTACAAGCTGGCTTGATGGTCGCCATGTCGTCTTTGGCAAGGTTCTCGAGGGTATGGACGTTGTCAGGAAGATTGGTATGTCAGTTGGCCCTATGTACTCACCCAATGCTAACCAGTTTTTCAGAGAACGTCCCCAAGGGACCCGGCGACAAGCCCAAGGCTGCCGTTACCATCGCCGAATCTGGTGAACTCGAGTTGGAAGAGAACAAGGATGGGAACCAGGTGCCTGTCCGCGCTGAGCTTTAATTTAATTCCCTCGCCCCAAAATTACCCTCCGCATGTTTTTTGCACTGTCACTTCCTTTACGAATTAGCAACGGAACACAATGTTAAAACACGTTTCTCTCTGTGTCTGTAGGCCGCCCCGCCGCCAGCTAAAAAGCCTACGACCGAGGGGAACGCGGCGACGGACGAGACGCCCAAGGTTGAGGAGCCGTACAAGATGCTATCGTCGCCGCTGCACTACCTGCTCGTCTTCCTTGTGTTCATAGTCATCCCGATCACTGCGTTTGTCCTGCTCGGTGGAATGCGCCTGGTGCGCAGGGTGCTGGGACAGGATATCAAGGGCAAGGGCCGTGAGCGGGACACCCACAGCCGGGGGCGCTATGGTCGCCTGGCAGACGAAGAAAAGTAGTGGGGGTATTGGATCTGGGTGGTGTGGGTGTTCTGTATTATACTGCTTTGTTCTGGGAGCTCGGTCCACACATGTGCACACAGTGTGCTGACGTAAGAAAGGGGCTAAATTGGGTAAAGCAGCGTGATGGCGGTTGCTGCCGTTCTCGTCTTGTTCGACGCTGCATGAGCTGGAGGAAGCGCGGGCCAGACGATATGGACGAGTCTCAGCGGTCTCCGTCGCGCCGGCGCACGTACGACTACTCGCACCAGCCTGAGCAGGGCCTGCAGGAGTGGGCGAGCAGGATCAGGAGCATCCAGGCAGAGGTCGACCGTGACGAGGAGGCTGAACAAAAGCGGCTCGAAGAGGTGCGTGCCAAATGCGACTGAATTTAACCCCGCTGCAACTGGACGCGGATGCTTACAGGAGATCGCCGCTTCGAGACTTGCGAGGGCGCAGAGGCGGGAAGCAAAACGTACGTCTGAGGTCGTTTTGCGCGACTGAAACCGTGCCGATTTTTTGCTGTCAAGGTCGCTCTTCGGGTCTTCCCCCGCATGCTCCCGACCCTGAACCACCTGCTGCTGCGACTGCACCAGGCTCTCCGGGTAGATCAACCCCGGCCTCTCTGTCGCTTGGCTCTTCGCGCACGCGAGTTGTCAGCCCTGGTTTGAGTCCGTCCAGGCCGCCGGCCGATCCAGAGCCTACCACACCCGACAGCCCTACCAAACCAACGTTCGGTTCGTCGCGCACGAGCGTCACCAACCCCGGTGGACCTGGGGCGCCCATGTCCCTCGCCGCGTTCATCGGTGGACGCGCGACGGGGCCAAGACTTAACAAACCGGCGCCACAAGTAGACAGCCATGATCCAACACTGTTCGACCAGACGCCACGGACTGGAGTGTCGGCTGCTGCTGTTGCTTTCAAGGCCGGAGGTATGGGCAGCAGTCGTGCGACCAAGTTCGGTGGGGGTATCACTCTTCCGGGATTAGGAAGTGCAGGACCGGGCAGAGACACCGGACCGAGCACACCTGTGACAGAGAAGCCCGTCCCGCGCAGTCCACGCAGCCCGCGTAGCCCACGGGCTCCTGCACCGGTCGAGCCGCCGCCGTTTGTGGAGCATACGAGGAAGAGAACTCTTTCTTCTCCTACCAAGCCAGAACCACCGACCAAAACCGACTCCGATCCGTTCAAAAGCAACGAATTCATTCGTTCGCGAAGAAAGTCGACGGCAACCTCGACCCCAAGTTCGCCGCCCAAGGATGTGCAGGGCTCCCCTACACTCGCGCCGGCCTTTTCTACGCCTCCACCTCGCGCTCGAACCAAATCTAGCACTACACCTTCTGGGTCTCCTTTCTCCAGCGGCACTCCATCAACGCTTGGACTTGCGCGCGCCATACAGCCTACACCACCTCCCCAAGACGCCAACAAGTTCCCTCTGGTGACCGCTTCCTCTCATGCTTTCAGGAGTACGCAACAAAGCTCGGCGAAGGAACTCAGCCCGTCTCTGACTCGTCTACAGGGCCGTGGATTCGTCGGAAAGGTGAAGCAAGCTGCTGAGTCTTCTTCGCCTAACTCCTCTCTCGGAATATCCTCGTCTCAGTTTGGAGAGCGCGAGCGGGAAAAGCCAAAGCGGGGGAACGTGCAGGAGAGATGGCAGATGGCTATCCAGACGCAGATACAATCTCAATCCTCGCCTTTGTCCCCATCGGATATCCCTGCGTGGAAGCGGCGCATAGCAAAGGAGCCTGTACCATTCCCCAGTTCACCAGAAAAGCCAAAGCCCACCCCTGGACCTTCCAATCTGTTTACTCCAAAGGCAGCAAATCGATTGTCTGGCAGGTCTGCTTCCCCTGCAGATGAGTTTGGGCGAAGAGATTCGAGTTCGCCGAGCCCCTCTAGCCCGACCAAGACTCCCGAGCCCATCGCCCGAAAGGCTCCGCCTAGTGGGTTGGGGGACGTCAAGTCGACTATTGAGCCAAAGCCGCTGAGCCACGTGAGTTATCTCTGATCTTTGTTCCGGCGTATTCATGAGCTCTTTGCTGTCTAGTTGACCCGAGATCGCGCTCGAAAACCAAAAAAGAATACGAACGTCAAAGAGGTTCAATGGGAAACCGTAGCAGAGATCAAGCCATCGACAACTCCTGTTGGTCCTCCGCCCGAGAATCGCTCCCCGTCGCCTTTCAGGAGGCTCAGGCCAGCTGTATCCAATCCGTCAATACGCCCTCCGTCGCCTACCAAGTCTCCTCGAAGTAAGGAAGAACCAACGCTAAAGCCTCAGCAAAGTCCAAGTTCCACGCCGACTGCATTACCACCCTCTCCCATTCGCAAGGCTGTCCCTATCTTTACACCCAAGCCAGAGCCGGAATCCAAAGGGAACAATGTATCGAGAGTAAAGGACATGTGGGCGGAGCGTGCGCCAATTGGCGTCAAGGTTCCGGCAGGTGGGCAGAGGTTCCCGTTGTCGTTGAGTGCTGGCGGCGGTGCTAGTGCGGGTGCTGGCCCTAGCTTGGTTGGAAAGCGTGCGCTCCCTGGGATGGCTCCCCCATCTCTGGCTCAGCCGCAACCTCAACCCCAGGCTCCGGTGCATGTTGCACGTCCCGAACCCCAGCCCCAGACGCATTTCGCGCGCCCTGAGCCTCAACCCCAACTTCAATCTCCGTTTGCGCGCCCCGAATCCCCAGCGAAACCAACGACGCCCAAACCCGTCTCGCCCATCTCACCTAAGGTGGGGATGTCTCCCGCATCCCCTGGTCGACACGCACGCACGCCGAGCACAGGAAACCGAGCGACGGTGATGGAAGTCGCGCAGGCGATGATGGAGAAGCAAGAGGAGCTCGTGGTCGACGAACGGGTGGTCGTGTCTAAACCGCGCCTGTCGCCCGGTCCTCCATCACCGTCTACGGAGCGCAGGAGGTCCAGTTTTGAACGGTACTCGGGGATGACGATGCCTACATTGAAGGAGGAAAAGACGCCTGTGCCAACCCCTGCTGGAACGATTTCGAAGAGGACTGGTGTGTCTCCGAGAGCGGAGCCGGTTGCACTGCCTGACCTGAAGCCCGAGCTGAAGCAGCACCAGGCGAGAAAGTCCGAGACAAAGCAGTCCGACTCGTATCATGTTGGTAAGTGCTCGCTCGTCTGTGTAATCGCGCTGCGCCGAGCTCATCGAGTTTTAGACCAGACCATGGCGCCGATCCCGCCGTTCAACCTTCAACAGGTCTTGAATGCTAACCCATACATATTCGCGTTCCCGTCCAACCTTAGGCGCATCTCGACGGATGTGTTCACGCTGTCGAACGGGCAGGCGGCTCTAGTTTCAGCTAGCCCGTGCATTGTGTACGAGTCAGAGCTCGTCGCTGTCGTACAGCGCGTAAAGAACGAGCGAAATGGGTTGGTGCAGAACAAGGTGTGGGGGTGGCAAGGGAAAAGGGCCGAGCCGGGTGCGAAGGAAGAGACGAAGCTGGGTGAACTGGCTAAGCAGTACGGAACTACTGTGGTAAGTAGAACGAGGCCTGGGGTGGGATTTACGCAGGGGCTTATGTGGTCGTATGACCCTGGCAGGTTATGTGTGTTCAAGGAGAGGAGAGCGAGGAGCTTGTGGATGCTGTGGGTGGGCATTGGGTTACTCGCCAGGTAAGCGTTTTGACTGGGTTTTAGGGACCGCGATGGTTTATTCTTATTGTAGGGGTCCCGGGCACACTGGACGCCTGAGAACACAACAATGCATTGCACTAGGCAGCTGGGCGAGGCGTGCTTTATCGATGAAGTCGATTTTGTGAGTTACATTTCAGCCTCCTAGCCCAGGACAGCTTACTCACAGCGGCATCTTAGCATGTCTCAAACCTCTGCTCCGCATACAGCTACTGCATCACGGCTTTAGATGCAGTATACGTCTGGCACGGGCGCGGCTCGACCCTGAGGGAACGCGACTCGGCTGCGAGGTATGCGAAATCCATCGCGGGGCCAGAAAAGGAGGCCGACGAGTTTGACGAGGGCAAAGAGGACCCAATGTTCTTTATGCTGTTGGGGGAGGACCCGTGGGCGAACGCTGACTATTGGAAGTACCGAGCGTTGTTGGGGAGGGCCGCGGTTCGGCCGAGGATGTTTTGCATTGATGCAAAGGACAAGAAGCAACCGGCGAGTATTTTAGACTCGGCGTTCAATTGTGGATAAATGCTAATGGCCGGCTCACGCACAGGTATCGTGCCATATCCCTTCGCCTAATAGGTTGACCCCCGATTCGATCGTTGTATTGGACGGCATATTTGAGCTATTCGTGCTCGTTGGCCCCGAAGCCCGTGCGCGAAGGACAGATATTCTTTTGGGAGTGCACGTTGCTATTTCGATAGTCTCTGCGATGGAAACTCAGCGTCCGTTTACCTTGCCTGTGCACTTGGTCGTACTGCCTTCCCAAATGCCGCTCGATCTCAGGGCGGGATATTTCCGGTTCCTGGAAGATGAACGTGTGGTACGTGCAACTGTGAAAGCAGGCCAGGTCGTAGCTAATAAATTCTAGAACACTGCGGGAGTACCATCTCATATGAATCTTTTAACGCTTCAAGAGGCGTCAGAGCAGGTATGTGCCACCGCCAACTCAAATATCCCCATAATTAATCATGGTATTAGCTTTCTGCGGCTACTTGGCCTCGGTCTCGACTTCAAGATCACGACTTTTTGCCTCTGGGTCTCCACCCGAGTCAACTGAGCTAATTATTGCGTTTGTGTTTCAGTCCAATTAGTTACCTTGAATTATCATACGAATCCCTTGTTTAGACTGTTTCTTTTAAGGATTTTCTTTCGCACTGTAGATTAACTTTCGTAATGTCCTTGATTCATCGAAACCTGCTTGACATACAGGATTGAGCAGCGTAACACTTGATTTTGGGGAGGACGGTGTGGGAGTGATAGTATAATTACGCCCAGCGCCCCGGAGCGACGGGGTGGGACGCAGTCAGGCCACCATCGACAGCAATATTTTGACCGTTGACGAAGCTCGAATCATCTGTAATGGAGCAAGTCAGCAAGTGTTTGGTCGTGTTGAGCTAACAATGTACCTGATGCTAGGAATAGAGCAGCGTTGGCGATCTGTAGAATGCTGACTGGTTAGGGAATAGAGGGTGGGGAATGTTTTGACCACAAACCTCTTGAGGAAGTCCGAAACGCTTCAAAGGGACCAGCTGGCCGATTTTGGCGCCTGCGCCTTTGGCCCGCGCATAATCAAACGTGGCGGTAGTCATCCCAGTCTAAAAGAGGGGGTAAATATCTCTCTATAAGTCATCCCGTCAGATACGAACCTCGATGAGACCAGGGCAGATTGTGTTGACCCGAATGTTGGTAAACCCGAGTTGATGCGACCCGGTTTGAGCCAGCGAGTTGACGCTTAAAGCTGAGGTGAGTTATAGACGGAGAGAAGAGCGTCGTTGCACTTACGCGGCTTTGCTGGCACTGTCTATCGATGCACTAGTTTCAGCGTACATTCGAGGACACGAAGGGCATACATACAGTCCATTGGTCCAGCACCTGAGCGAATTCCTGCCACCGAGGCTGTGAGGACAATGCTACCACTACTCTCCTTTTTGTCAACAGACGTGACTTGCATGGCAGCCGAACCATGCTTGATAGCCAGGAAACACCTATGGAGCGGAATCGTTAGCCCGAAAATTGGCAAGATGGATGAGCTACCAACGAAAGAACATTGACACGCATCATGTTCATGAACGCCTTGTCCGTTAGGTCGGCGAAGAATTCACCACTAACGATACCGGCCTGCGCAACGACATTGAATGAGCCTTGGTTGATTCAATATCCCCAGGAAGGCGACTAACGTTGGCAAAGAATACATCGAGCCGGCCTTCCTCTTTTATAGCACGCTTGCAGATCCCAGAAATGGCCTCTTCGTCTGCGGCATCTGCTTGTTGTACTGTAACCTGTTTCAATCCATAATATAAGCACGGGCAATGACGCGAATGTTGAAGACTTGCCTTGACGTCGGGGTACTCTTTCCGGAGACTCTCCTCGAGGTTCGGTAGGTTTTCACCAGCAAAGTCGAGCAAATAGAGGTGTTTAGCACCTGTTTCGGGTCAAGAGAACAGTGGGTCAGTGGGTTAGTCAATAATGTAACCAGGGCAGTCTTTCCTAACCTTGGTGGGCAAACGCGAACGCAGCTGCTCGTCTACATATGATTAAAGTCAATGTTTATATCCCACGAGCGAGTGTGCGGCAGCTATACTGACCCAATCCCCTTCATCGACCCCACACCTGTAATGATGCACACTTTGCCTTTGAGTTTCCCCGCGCGGGGCGTCATGGAAAGCTGGGATTGGATTGCCTACGAATTGTGGGTATCGTACAGAAAGCCTAAAACTGGCGAACAGATGGACTTACCTGCAACCTCTCGACGGTTCGTTTGGCAAATTCCTCTGGTGACCCCTTGGGCGGAGGCAGAGCCGTTGGGTGCTTTGGCTTGGTAGCTGCGTCGGGCATGATCTGGGCAGAAGAGGTGCTGTGGTTGTCGGGCTTGAGATGGGGTGGCCGGGTCGGGTCCCAAGAGTAACCGGGCAGGGTCTTGCTGATCGAATCAGTCACGAGCTTCCCGCGGCATTCTCTTTCCGCGCTGCAATCAGCCTACGCATGCACGGCAGGCTCAACCCGAAGCCGAGGTTATGACACTCTTTTTGCAAGCTTGGTACATTCACTAGTTAAACCTCGGGCATATTGTACTATGACTCGACACGAATACCAGGGTCAAGGGAGCATCTCGGCATGAAATGGTCTAACTGCCGGTGGGCTACGCTTGCGGTCAAGTTTCTTAGTGGCCTCGACAGAGTATATAAAGCGGTATGTCCTGGGCGAGAGGGACAGCACACTACGATGTTGCCTACTCTCGTTACAAGCTCTCTCCTGCTCGCGTTCGCGCCATCCATCTTGGCTTCCCCTTCGCCAGTGATTCGCGGCCACTCTGGGTTATCCTACGTCGGCTTGCGTAACACCACCGCCAACCAAGACTATTTTCTTGGCATTCCTTTTGCTGAGCCTCCTGTTGGCCCACTTCGGTTCAAACCACCTGTGCCATGGTCTCGGGGCAAGGTTACGGTTGTCAACGCCACCCAAGACGGTCACAGCTGCGTGCAGTCAACCATATGGACTAACAATACAATGTCTGAGGATTGTCTGACGCTAAACATCTGTATGTCTCTTTCTTCTGAGCCGGAGGTGTTGGGACTTATTTCTGGTAAAGGGAAACCAACAAATGTGACTGGGAAGCTCCCGGTCATGGCCTGGATATGTGAGCCGTCGCCCCCCTTAAGTCACACCAGCTACTAACTATTTTGTCACTTATTACTAGACGGCGGAGGATTTTACATTGGGGAAATCAAGCAATACCCTGGTACCTCTCTTGTCGAGAGGTCCGTCGAAATAGTAAGCCGAAATCCCCAAGGACCGCCGTTTCGCTAGTGTGTAATGACTGTTCACGACTTTCCAGGGGAAACCTATTATTTATGTTGCAATGAACTACCGAATTGGGCTTTTTGGATGTAAGTTGTGTTATTGTAAACGTGTTGAAGCTTCTTCGGTGACTTACAACTGCTATTAGTCCCTCCTGGACAAGCTGCAGTGGACGCAGGGGGGTCTAACCTGGGGCTAAAGGACCAACGTCTTGCCCTCGAGTGGATCCAGAAGAACATTGCTTACTTTGGAGGGGACCCGACCAAGGTAAGCCTCCCATTCCTCTCCTGTATCACCCTTCGTTTTAACAAGCAGGGTCAGGTAACTATTTTCGGCGAGTCTGCGGGAGCAATAAGCGCTGGATACCAGTCGCTCTACAAGGGTGGCAAAATCGAGGGTGCTTTCCGGGGGATGATCTTACAGTCCGGATCGCCTTCAACGTAGGTCTGCGCACGAGGGTATCGTAGTATTATGCTCATAGAGATACTTGCAGGGTTCACGTACTCAAGCCGGACGACCCAGTCCGAGAACAGACTCTCAAGTACATCGCGAACGCAACAGGGTGCACGAATGCTCCAAACCCGTACGAATGTGTTCGGAGCGCCCCGTCTGACGTGCTTGCCCGTTTGAACGACGACGTGATCAAGGTATAAGCATTCGCCTCCCATATGTTTTACCATCCCTCATTTCTATCCGATTAGCTGGACCCATCTTACCACGCGCCAGGTCAAGCACCTACGATTTTTGTTCCGACTAGAGCGCCAAACGATGACTTTTTCACCGATATCCCCTCCAAGCTCATGCATGCTGGAAAGTTTGCCAAGATTCCGTTTATCAATGGCGGTTCGTGCTATTTCTTGTTACTTGGCCTCCTTGGCGCTGAAATTCACCCACCGTCATAGGCCAGCTCGACGAAGGCCCGCTCTTCCTCAATGGAACTTCGCTCAACACGGAGCAAGACATTATCAATTGGTTTACGGCTCGATTTCCAGGACTGTACTTTAACTTGTCCAACGTGACCGCCATCCGAGAGCTGCTGAAATTCTACCCGACCGACCCTGCTGCGGGCTCTCCATACGGGACAGGCAACGAGACGTTTGGTCAAGGTGCCCAGTACAAGCGTGCCGCCAGCGTATTTGCCGATATGCTTTTTGAGGCAGGCCCAGTTTATTCTTATTTCAAGTTTCGCCGCTGACTGGAGACTTGCTTGACAGGCTTCTCGCCGAGACCACCACGCGACGGCTGCGAAGTTTGGAGTCAAGTCATGGTACGCATGCATGTATTTCACTTTTTCGGTCGAATGAACTAGTTTATCATTAGGTCGTATCTGATGAGGGAGCCGCCGCCAAACTTCACGCCGGTACTCGGTGTACAGCACGGAGGCGATATCACATTCGTCATGCAGACGCTCGGCACTGTGAATCCGAATGCCTCGCCTGCTGTGTTGGAACTCGTACGAACTGTTGGCGACTATTGGTAAGATTTGGGTTGAATATCGTTGCCTTGGCTGCTGTACTGAGAGCTCATCCCGACAGGATCAACTTTGCGTACAACTTGGATCCCAACCCAAAGAGCGGTCCCAAGCGTAGGTTTTGGCACTGGTTAGCAGCGCAACTCTCGACTTACAAATGTATCCTTCTAGGCCCCAACTGGCCCACTTACGGCAAGGCTGGCAACGCTCTTCAGTTGCTAGCTGCGAACGTCACCTCGTTCAAAGATGTAGCCCGCAAGCAAGCCACGGACTTTGTAATCCACAGCCCAAGCCTGTACAACTAGTCTCGCAACATCCTGGCAGCTTAAAATCTGTCCAATATAATATCTTTGCCTAATCCTGGCGCTAGTTTGTACGCAACTTGCAAGCATCTATGGCTGCCGTTGGATAGGGTGGGCTCACAGCGAAATACGGTAAGATTCAATGCCTAAAAGCAGTAGGGGTACTCAATATTCGGAATCACCGAACTTGACAAGTCCAACCGAATTGTGAAATTCATGTTCTCCCGGATCCGACCATAGGCTGGACGGGGCGCTTATCGCGTATGATCCGGTGGGTATATGCGCATATATCCACTTCGCGGTTCAACGCAGGCAACAAGTTGGCCATATTTACGAGTAGTTGATTCCATTTGAGTAAGGATAAACACCACATATCTACTATACAACGAGTCCACGGGTGTACTAAACGAAACATCAATCAGAAAGAGTATACAAAAGCAAGCACGAGTCAGCGGGAGTGGAGCGATTCGAATAAAGGGCGATAGCATACGAAACCTAGCAGCGAGTGAACGCGAATAAACGAACGACTGTTTGCACGACGTACCTTTACTGTACACAACTAAAAAGCCTGAGCCCAATCCAAAATACACGAAAAGCGCCTTCAATCAAATACAATCACTGGTACGGCACATATGACCTCTTCTCCTCTGGCGTTAGGGGCGGAGCGCCCACCGGCAACCCTCCGCCTCCGCCTCCACTTCTACCAGCGGCTATACCGCCATACACCTCGGGCAATAGTGGTGACCTCGGCGGAGATCCTAACGGCGAATGTGCCAGATGCGGGGAGGGCTGGTATATCGGCGGCAGCCTCCTAGCACTATCATCAGCGGTAGACTGACTGGCATATGGTGGGCTCGCGTTCCTCCCATGAGGGGGACTCTCCCATCCGTTGCCCGTTGGAACCGTCCACCCACTCGGCCGCGAGTTGTTATTCTCCGCGTACGGGACCAAGTTGAGTCCAGACGGCCGCGTAATCGATGTCTGGGGCCGTTGAGCGTGCTCAACGGTCATCGGGAGTGGGCGGGGGCGGCTCGAATCGTATCGAGGCATGGA
>WSLN01000706.1:0-11416 GCA_019677355.1 Ceratobasidium sp. 370
TTATATTTCACAAGGACTCTGGCAACATGCTTGAACACCAGTAATGGGCCCGAGGGCTGCTCGCCCAATCGGCGGTAATAGTTCAGGATAGTGAACGCCTCAGTCCCCACCCATGTTGTTTCCCCTTGATGCCAAGCGCACTCCATGTGGCTCGCAGGGTGAAATCTCGAGACAAAATTCAGCGGGAATTTAAATCTTTGAATGGAACGCTCTCGATTGTGGTTGCGTTCGGGGGGTGAGCCTGCGGGCGATCGCCCAGAAGGGGGGGGTACCACGAGCCGGGGCTATTCACCGGGCCACTCCTAGGCGTGGCTACGCTTCTGCATAGCAGTGCACTACCTATAAATATTCCATTACGCAATGCATCTCGACTCGGTAGCCGTCTAGACTATCCAGTCATCCGTATCTGGCCGATCGCGCATCACCCCTTGACTTCTCCGCATTTTTGCCCGGACGCCCATCACGAAGAAAACACACACAAGCGGCTCTGCTCACTTCGAGCACACATTTCACCTACATCGAAGCTCTCGAACCTTCCGTAAACTAGGTTTCAGCCACCTAAGGCCGGTCATTATTGCTATCATTACCGTACCGCGGCGTGCTTGCTTTTTACGAAACCGAAACGACAACAGCGATTTGATCGCCGAGTTCGGGTTTCGACCCCAGAGCCCACGACGGATCGTTCAGTGCTACACCGCAGAACAGCATATTATAGGGGGTGACTATACATAAAGAACAGATACTGGCCAAACTTTAAACTTTCGCATTCAATCAAACTTAGGTTAAACCCCGGGGAACATAGGTTCGCTCGCAGCGCACAGAGTTCGAATGTCCGCCGGTCCGTCCATTACATCAACCTACCGCGATGGCTCCCAGCAGTGACCACGATGCTCGGCGAATCAAACCAGTCACCACGTACCGTTGAGGCATATATGCCTGCGAATATCGACGAGAGACGTGTATGCGCGAGGTGCGGGACAATGTCAGAAGTGGGAACTTGGGTGATTGGTGGGAGCTCACCCTCTCGACGCTGTTCAAATTTCGACCGGCCGGTCCATAATATCCCCCTAACATAACGAATGGCGGCAGTCAGCTCGGTAGCCGGGTACCCAATAATGGAGACATACCATCGAGGCAGATATCCATAGCTGTCCAGGGAAGAACCGGAATTAGAGAACCGAATGCAAAAACAATAAAGGAGCGAAAGCTCGAGAAAGTCACATACTTGCGGGTCCTGGTACAGTCTTGCCATTTCAACGCTATAGTCGATCCTTTCTTCGTACGCTTGCCTTTCTTGTGCTCTGAGGGGCGCATTCAACATGGAAAAGGACCTGGGAGAAAAACAAACTTACACAATATAGTCAAACAGCTCAGCATACGTGGCGTTGCGTTGTTCCGTGTTAAACCCGCCAGGCATGGCGTTGTAGTTTGCAGCCGCGCCTCGAAGCCCAGTCGTGAATCCCTGTACAAACACGCCAGGTTGAGCTGAAATCGAAGTAATACTGTGAAAATCAAAGTGGACGTACAGCTGTCAGCACGCCTCGGTCGTAGGTGATTACACCTGGTTCGTCCACATTATTGCCCGGGCGGCTCCATGCAAGTTGGTTATCCAAACATGCGGACCAACAAATCTGAGGTAATAAGCGAACGAAGGGGAGGGTGAAATGGGTACCGCAAAGGGAGCAGGTTCAATCACACAGGAAACCCGGATAATGTATCACGTACCACGTTTGCCACAATTGGCACATATACCCTCTGCTTCGTTGGGCTCTCGACCTGCGTTGTTTCAAGCACTGCATACTCGCTTGCGGTAATCGGACTGCGCTCTGCACCAGGGCTTTCAGGCTCATCCGGGTCCTTTACCTTGGCTAATTCGGGCAGCTCTGAGGTACCATAGAAATAATCGTCAAAGTGGGTACACAGTGAGGACAGGGGACAGTGAATGGGGGGGTGGAGGGACGCGGTGGCTTTAGCGCTCATACCTAAAATATTCCCCACTGGGTACATCGAGCCCCCGCGACACTGCCACTTTAATTTTAGGATCATGTTCGGGAGCTTTGAAGGTACCAAGCCACGCGCCGTAGGAGCTCTACTGCTGTTATGGGCTTTGGTTTCTTGTTCCATGTCTGAAATACTAGTTAGAGCATTCTGATGCGGGAGTTGCGAGCCAACGTACCGAGAATGGTACCGCTGTGGCAGCACTGATGGTTACACAGATGAGGGTTAGGTTACACTCGGGAGGTAGATGAACCTTACGTCGACCACGGCCTGGCAATTTCAGATTAGCACATATGCGTTCGACAGAGCGACAACGGGAGCTTACTGTCAATTCGGAGTTCGCAGGTAGCGGATCAACGAGACAGTCTCGGAACACCTACGAGCTTGTCAGCCACACGGGTGATTCATTGGGTCTAGAGTCTGTCCTACGTCGTCAATGATGAGCCCTCGGTCTTCTCGGTTGTATTGAGTAGCCCAGTCGGCAGGCTGAATGGCTATTAGGCACCTTAGCTTGAAAATGCGTAACCGGGTCACCAGAAAATACCTTCATCCATCCCGTCCTCTTCGTCTCCGTCCTGGTCTTCAACCTGAGTACCATGTCCGGCGTCTATGCGACTGGTGAGCTACAGGCTTGAGCCGTATGGCAAAAACTTACAATGAAAGAACCGACGGTCCCCCGCTCTACATCCATCCGAGAGCCACTTTAGGCCATCAATCTACATTCCACATGTGTGAAAAATATACGTGGCTTAAATAGGGGCAGTGCAGACTTGACGTACAATGTTCTCTCGCGTTGGCCATTGCGAGTCAGGGAGTCCTGGTACGTCTGCTAGCATACGAATATCTTTTTGGGAGTATTCGCCTTTTTCCACTAGAAAGATTGTGAACAAAGCATATTGCCGCATTTGGAGTTCTTGGACGCACTCAGGAGCTCGCGCATGTCGTTTGCGTCTGCATGGCAACCAGACAAATTCATAGTTCGCCCATCCTCGAAAGTTTGGCCATCGAGATATTCAATCGCGACCTGCATCTCCGATAGGGTTAGATGCCTGGATCAGACGCGTAAACAACCCACAATCAGAGCCCTCTTGGCGCATGGGACCTGGGATTCCTGCCCATTAAAGTATCGAAAGTGTGACCAGAAGCCGGGCTCTGTTGGAGTCTTTGATATCACCGAGCTGGGTCGACCTCGGGGTCGATTGAGGCTCGGGCTTCGGGCAAGGGAGCTCAGAGATAACGGCGGCGGAGGCATTTTATATGGAAGAACACCAATTACAGAGGCTTTTACCTAAGCGCGAGTGGCAGACTAATCACGTGACCTTACACGTGACTCGGCGTTATTTGATTACGACTGCGACGCCTCATGCACGAAAAGCGACAACCAATGCTGCCCTCGCCGGGGGCACCACGTCTCACTCGACCTCCGGCTGGGAGATCGGCCCCACTGTGCCCTCGCATGTTCTCACGAAGTCTTCTCCGGCGCCGAAGATTCTATGGATTACTTGCCATCTTTGGCCTGGCCTTGTACTATTTCCGTGTTCTCAGTGGACTACCAGTGCCGGTGTCGGGATACGAGACCCACTTTGCAGAAGAACTGGATAATGCAACGGAAATCGCCGCCCAAGAAAGAAACGATTTCAGGTACCTCCGCTTTAAAATAAAGTCTTATCCGAGGTGGGTTGCTTGCGTTCAACGTCATATCATGTGAATTAAAAGCAAGAAGAAAGGGCGGATGAAGCTATGGCAAGTTTGTGAGTAATGTAGGCTGCCGTCGGGTTTGTTGGGATGGATTACGAGGGATCTTAGATATCTCTATGCGCATCTAGCGTATGCATCCAATCGGGCTTATGTTTTCGAGCCGCTCGAACCTGTTCCGTTGGGGAAATACCGAATGTGGTGGTCGAGGAGAAAAGTCGTACCCCTGACCGCTATGGTTGATACTGGGAAGAACTGGGATGAAAAAGACAGTAAGTATTTTTTTGGGCGTTAGTAAAGTAGCGCCAACCGACTAATCTCGTCTTGCCCCGTAGCCAAGTTGAAACCTATTTCCTCCCTGGGTTGGGGCCAGGTCTGTCCTCGCCGAAAACGAACTATTCTTTACGTCACGCCCCAGGACCTGTCTGACGCTAAATACAACCCAATGAGGTTGATGGACACCTGGGCCAGCAAATTGAAGCGTTTAGATGCCCAATGCGTCGAGGTTGTTGGCGAGCTATTCACAGACAGGTACATAAATTATCATGAAACATAGCTTTTACTAATTGATCAAATTATCGGTTCGGTTAGGGTACTTGAATATCCTTCTATTCAACCCCTCTTCGACACCATTTCTGCATCCCCAATCCTCAAGCATTACACGTTTTCCTACAAAGTCTATAGCGTGGCTTCCACAATTATTCCAAGCACTTCCACCCTAGCAGCTGCCCCGACCGCAAACAACACAGTTGTGCTTCAAGCCCATCTTCCCCCTCGGCCTCCCACTTCCCTTCCTCCTGAAGACCCATGTGGGGCGCTAGCATCGCTCGGTGCCCCCTTTCGCACCTTTGCCCATGTCCGTGGCCTCCCAACGCCCTTTGACCTACCAGCAGCCGCGAGCTACTATGCCCAGCGATGCAATCCGACAGTCTCCGAGCTCGTCGGTAAACTCGGGACCTTGCGTACCTCTTTCCCCTCCCCTGACTCTTCGCCCTCCAATCCATCTTCCAGGCTCAAGCATGTGTATGTGGTCGATGGCCCTATGGGTCTAACGCCGGACGAATGGTCTTACCGAAAACGCTGGTTTGAGCAGCTCGAGTACGAGTTGACGCACAAGCAGGGATGGGATAGTGTACGATGGGCGAGGGCGGGTGCAAAACCGGAGGCTGTGGCGATTGATATGGAGGTTGCGGCTAGCGCCGAGGCGTTTGTCGGGAATGGGGTAAGCCTCCACTCGCTTGCCCACCGTTAATGGGAAGCCGGCTGATTTACGTTGTCAATACAGTTTTCAGATTTTTCGAGCAACGTGGTTCTCTTGCGCACTGCAAAGGACAAACCCAAGGGGAGCATACGATTCGTATAAAACATGGGGGAGGAGTCGTTACAAAAGCTCAGAGGCACAGGTTTCTATTGGTTGAAGACGTAGCGCATGACTTCCTAGTTTCTTTTTGTCTGTCGGATCCATTGTTCCTGGAATACATAAAGCTTTCATTATTATTGTGAGATGATAAGACTGAGACGATACACAAATTTATCAAGGAGGACAGTCCTCCATCAATTCTGATTCTGACCTCGTCCGCCTAGCAAACGATGAGGTGGAGAACTTTGTTCTCTAGCTAATATCAAGCTGCCAAAGGGGCCGGCCTAATCCAGACTTGCTAACCCCTGATCCATACCAATGCTTTCCTGGGCTGCAATTAGCTCAGAAGCTGGTTGCAATAACCTGTTAATCGTGTCAAGGAACAAGCGAGGGGACGAGGCCGAAACCGGGAACTGTCTCGATTCGACAGCCGGCCAGCGGACAGCACGGAGGTTTGGCCATAATGACAATAGAGACCTATAGCTGAAATCAATATATACCCGAACAAAGAATGAACAGGCACACACCTAACGACTGAAAATGCATTGACACCCGTGTCCAATTCGATTCTATCATCGGAGGTGATTAGAGTGTGTAGTGCGGGGCTAGTAAATCCCTCAAATACTGGCCAGTCGTTGTAATCAGCAAGTCTGATCTGTAGAGTCAATGCTTGGAGATTAGGTAGCTTGGCAAAATACGGAAGTATCTGCGGGGGGCTGGGCTGCTTAATATTCAAGACAGTCAGGGTGGACCAGGAAGCCGACATGCTTTCCAGAGTTTCGATGGTCATAAATAGCAAGCCAAACAAGAATATTCCTTCTAACTTGAGTTCTGATGTGCGCCGCAGGAGGCTCTGTGATATACCACCCTGGATTGGGAGAAATGGTCCAGCGCTGTACGTGGCGTCGTAATAGAAACTTTTGAGACGCGATGTGTGCTGAAGCAGGAGTGGGATAGCCTCCTCAAACCAGTCCACTTGCTCCTCTAGCCCCTCTTCTTCGAACCAATGGCAAATGGATAGATCGACCAAGTGCCTGGCCAGGGGTTTGATAGCCATGAGACGTGCTACGAGTCGTATGTAAATCTCCCAGAGCTTCAGGCGCGTTAACTGGGGGAACGAGTCGTCTGGGATAGAGAAAATTTCTTCTTCCAAATAGTCGTGGCACCCACGGATCGTCAAATCCGCAAGCTGAGGCAGCCTCCCAAGCGCTAGCAGACCATCCCCGTCGATCATCGAGAGACCAATAGATAATTCACGGAGGTTGACAAGTGATTTGAGGTGTTGAAGAAAAGGGCCATCCCATATCAAGTTCAAAAAGCAGCTTTCCCCGTCTTCTTCCCCGGGACCAGCTTCTATCTCACGGTATAGTGCAAGCGATTGAATATTCGGGGAGCGTTCGCTTAGTGTTTTTAGAATGATCGAGGTACCAGTATCCGAAACCAGGCACTTGTTGGAGTCTCGAACGTACACTGGCGAAAATTGGATTAGCGAGGGCGAGGCAAAGGCCGAGACCCATAGGATTTGATCGATCGCGAAACGAGAGTTGGTGGCATATAGGGTGAGTGATAAGAGATTTGGTAGGAGCGGTTGTTCGCGGGCTCGTTGGAATAACGTGCGCCAAGGTTTCACTTTGAAATGTTTGTGCTCTTTTCCGTAGACATCGAGGTGCTTGACCAGAGGTGCGTACACGTCAAATCGTCCAAAATCGGCCACCCCATCGAGATCCTATCGGTGAATGTCATTACAAGTGTAGTATAACCCTACTAACAGAGACCCACAATAGTAACTTCGTCCTTGAAGTCCCGGTAGCGATCGTCGCGAAGAGAGTTTGTGCCAATAAGTTTGAGCAGGACTCGGGCATTGTCAACCTGCTCCCAAACTCGCGACGCCGCAATTGGGAAGCAGAATCGAGAACTTGTCAACAAGGGAATACATTGTTGAGGTTCAAGGAATTTGCATATTAGGGTTACCAGCTCGGAAATATTGAAAACGGACGAAGATGGATCAAGGTTGTCAACCGTTGGCATCGTTGTTTGGGTTGGAGTTAGTTACCGAGGCGCTC
Organism: Ceratobasidium sp. 370; assembly: GCA_019677355.1. Taxonomy (NCBI): domain Eukaryota; kingdom Fungi; phylum Basidiomycota; class Agaricomycetes; order Cantharellales; family Ceratobasidiaceae; genus Ceratobasidium; species Ceratobasidium sp. 370. The sequence continues at coordinate 7,117 of WSLN01000706.1, forward strand.
GGCGGTTACATGCGGTGAACTAACCAGCCCAAATAAAGTAGGATGCATGTAAACTACTCATGCAAAATACGGTAGGAGCGAAATCTCATCTCAACCGAAAGGCAATTGGGCAATATGCGAGGGGTATGATGTGTTTACACCCTGGGCACATATTCCTAGTACTTCCTTTTGGTTACAGTCGCTGGGTTGATGATGTACGAGACATAAAAGGCTCCTTGATAACCTTGCACGCCAGTGGCCAAGTTTACCGCGGTCAATGTGATGCTATAGGCTCAAGTTTTTGCGTGTGATAGTGGAAGTTACTATAATAGTCGTGGGGTGGCCGATATCTCGCGCCACGCCCCCAAGCTTGACTCTGCTCATGAGCGTTTTGCAATCAGCAAGATTTTTTCATTACAATTCAGAATACCCTTCAACGAGTAATCGTAAAACAAGGTTCCTAGGGAATCAGGGCATGATAGTTAACTTCTACCTCGGAACTATTTCTAAATCTCCCTGGGCTGCCACTGGCTTGCGAAGCGGATCCACAATCCAGGTATTGAGTGCGTCCAGAAAGAGCCGAGAGAACAACGCAGAGCTCGAGGGATGGCCGCGTTCAACTGCCGGCCAACGAACAGAACGAAGGTTTGGCCACAGCGAAAGTAAAGATCTAGAGCAATGGTAGGTTCATAACAAACTAAAAATAATAATAAACGGGCAACATACCTGGCGATCATACGTTCATCCACGCCAGCCTCCAACTCGACTTTATCTTCGGTGGACACTATGGTACGCAGCGCGAGGCCAGTTTGGTTTCCTTCAAATCCCGGCCAGATGATGTTATAGCCGAGCCCAAGTTGTAAGGTTAACGATTGTAAAGTAGGCAGCACGGCGAAATATTTCAGCTCATCTGGACTGACAAACCCATGGGTAATAGATAGGCTAACTAGCGTAGACAAGGAAGCCGGTACCACTTCCAGCGTTTCGATGGTTGTAAAGCCCAAACCAACTAAAGAGATATCATCTAGCTTAATATCTGAAGTACGTTGCAGGAAGCTGCGTGAAATAGTGCCCTGCATCAAATGTGCGGAAAGCGGTGATGGGTTGTAGGTAGCGTCATAGTGGAAACTTTTGAGGCGCGACGTGTGCACAAGAAGGAGAGGAATAGCCTCCTCAAACCGGGACGTTTGTTCTACCTCCGCCTCCTCCTCGAACCAATGGCAAATGGATAAATGCGTCAGGTTATTGGCCAATGACTGGGTGGCCATGAGCTCTGCTACGACGTGTATATAAACCTCCCAGAGCGTGAGGCTAGTTAACTGGGGGAACGAGTCGCCTGGGATAGAAATTTTTTTCTTCCTCCAGATAGTCAAGGTTCTGAGCTGAGGTAACCCCCCAAGTACAAGCAGACCATCTGCGTCGATCATCGAGAGACTGACGGAGAGCGAGGATAAACTGGCAAGTGATTGGAGACGCGGAAGGAATGGTCCGGCGCACATCATGTCCAGCAAACAGCCCTCCCCATCAGCTTCTTCGGGGACTTTTTCTCTTCAATGGTACACTGCCAGCGATTGAAAGTTTGGGCAGCGTTCGTTGAGGATTTTCAGAATGGTCGAGGCCGCAATGCTCGAAATATAAGCCTTGTCAGAGTATCGCGTGTGCATTGACGCAAACCGGATTAGCGAGGGGGATGCGAAGGCAGTAAGCCATAGAATTTGGTCCACAGCGAAGCGAGTGTCTGTCGCATTCAGGGTGAGTGACAAAAGGTTCGGTAGAAGTGGTCGTTCGCGAGCTCGTTGAAATAACGTGCGCCAGGCGGTCACTTTGAAATGTTTGTGCGCTCTCCCGTAGACGTCGAGGTGCTTCACAAGAGGGGCGTAGACGTCAAATCGTTGAAAATAGACGGGGTCGTCGAGATTCTGCAACAAAATATCATCGTAAATGTTCATAACCCAGTCCCATCAGCAGCAACTTACAGTAACAACTTCGTCCTTAAAGTCACGGTAACGAGGGGCGTAAAGAGGGTTCGCCTGAATAAGTTTGAGAAGGACCCGGGCATTGTCGACTTGCTCCCAAATCCGTGACGCTGCGACCGGGAAGCAGAGCCGGGAGGTCGTCAACAAAGGAAGTCATTGTTGTGGATCAAGAAAGCCGCATATAAGCACCACTAGTTCGGAGGTATTGAAAATGGATGAGCGTGGATCGAGTTGGTCGACCATTGGCATCGTCGTTCGGGGTTGCTGATCACCCAAACGCTCAGCGGTTATATATAGTGTAGCGAACTAATCCAAACATGACCAAGTAATCTGGCATCAATCACTCCTCGCATTGTTCAAAAACGTGGCATGGCCCTAGGACCGTGTGGTTTGCTGGCTTGGCTTGCATTGGGTCTGTCGACGCAAACAAAGAGTGTGACTGGTTGGTCCTATCTTCGTTTGGTTGACTTGGACCTTTTATGAAACCTATGCCATCGCCAGAAGCCGTTAGGTCAATGCAGAAGTTCCCTGTGAACGGAGTAATGCCAACTCATAGCTTTCTGTAACGCGGTAGAAGTTCCATTAACAGGCGCGAGATGTCCAGGATGTTATCTTGTTTATCATTCAGCAACAAACTAAATGAAAAGTTTACAAATGAAATTACTTCAGCTAACAATCATAGAACGGGCTTCCTAAGGGCCTCAGGTACGATAGCCAATCACCCCTAAGCCGTTTCTACATCTTCCTCAGCTCCCGAGTGAGCTATCCAGGCGTTGAGCGCACCGAGGAAGCGCTGGGAGGACGAGGCAAAGCCCCGGGAATTGCTATCTTCGACAGTCGGCCATCGGACGGAGTGGAGGTTCGGCCACAGCGACAGTAAAGATCTGGGGTGGGGATTAGTTCACGTCCGAATGGGAAAAAAATCGATGGGTAACACACCTGGCAATCATACGCGCATCCACGCCAGGATCAAACTCGATTTCCCTCGCGGCGGTCGTTAAAGTCCGTAGTGCAAGGCCAGTTTCGTTTCCGCTAAACACGGGCCAGTCGACGCTACGTCTGAGCCTAAATCGCAGAGTTAAAGATCGTAAACTAGGCAGCCGGGCAAAATATTGAAGCTCTTCTGGCCGGAGATGTCCGTGCACGACACATAGGCTAGTCAACGTGGCCCAGAAGGCCGGCATACTCTCCAATGCTTCAATCGCTGCAAACTCCATACCAACTAGAGAGATCGACCCCAGCTGGATATTTGAAGTGTGTTGCAGAAACCTGCGTGAAATGTAGTTTCGCCTCACGTGAACGGGAAGTAGTGGTAGATCGTAGGTAACCTCATAGTAAAAGCTTTTCAGGCGCGGCGTATACAGAAGGAAAGGGGTAGACTCTTCAAACCAGGTCGCTTGCTCCTCTGTTTCGAATGCCGGGCAAATAGATAGATTTGTCAGGTTATTGACCAATGGCTTGATGCCCATGAACTCTGCTACCATGCGTGCATGAATCTCCCAAAGCGTGAGGTCCGTTAGTTGAGGGAATGAGTCTTCTGGAATTGAGAAGTGTCCTTCCAGCAGATAATCGCTGCAGCCACGAATAACCAAGTTTCCGAGTTGGGGTAACCCCCCTAGCACGAGTAGACCATCTCCGACAATCGTCCAAAGACTAGTCGAGAGAGAGCGCAGGTTGGAAAGTGATTGGAGATACGGGAGAAAAGGGCCGGGCCACATCATATTCAATAAACAACTCTCCCCGTCAGCTTGTCCGGGACCGATTTCTCTCTGGGGGTACAAGCCTAGGGATTGAATGTGCGGAGAGCGTTCATTGAGAGTTTTCAGAATAATCGAAGCTGCAAGACTAGAGATGAGGGACATCTCAGAGTGTCGCACGTGTATTGGCGTAAATCGAAGTAGGGAAGGAGAGGCAAAGGCCGAGATCCACAACATTTGATCCACAGCAAAGTAAAAGTCGGTCGCGTTCAAGGTGAGCGACACAAGATTTGGTAGGAGTGGCCCTTTGCGAGCTCGTCGAAATAATGTGTGCCACTCGCTCAGTTTAAAGTGCTTACGTCGCTTTCCATAGACGTCGAGGTGCTTGACAAAAGGTGCATAAATGTCGAATCGTTCAAAGTTACTAGAACCATCAAGACTCTGCCGAAAAAACGTTATCCTAAATGTCGGCTCAAGTCTACTGGCAGGAACATACGATAGTAGGCTCATCCTTGAAGTCTTCGGAACGGTCGCTGTGAACAGAGATGATTCCCACAAGTGCGAAGAGCACCCGGGCGTTGTCGACTTGCTCCCAAACTCGCGATGCCACGATTGGGAAACATAATCGGCTGGTGGTCAAGAGGGGAA
>WSLN01000708.1:0-11403 GCA_019677355.1 Ceratobasidium sp. 370
GCTGGTTCTGGGCCACGTGATGCACACGCGATATCCGGTTATATTTAACTAGATGCGTTATGAGAAGGCAAAGAGGTTTTGATAGGAACAGAACGAATGTGAATCAGACCGTACATATGCACGATTTTTACGCGATCCCCTTCACTTGGCGCATTACCTACTTGCTGGCTAATATGGATTATCATTCACACTTACAGGTTTCCGTTTGCAAGAAGGCGACGCGTTGGAATCCCTCAGTCAGACACGCTGACAGTGCCCTTGGCATACTACTCGCCGGATTTTCGGGCTTTACTAGGAATTTTGCGGCTAAGAAGTAGCTGCATCCACGCCGAGCCCGGGAGGCATGCCTAAATTCAAACGCGACCCCATAGAGCACTGTTCTGCCGTCTAGTCATGAATGTCTAGTCATGATTTTGAGTTGTTGACCACGTTACATTTCCCGTGTCGTTTAGCAACCCCCCACCTTCGTGTGATCTACCACAACGTCCGCCGCGCAGACTATGAGGACAGGATCGTGTATCGGTGAGCTCTGGTCTGCATTCTCGTCATTCCCAACCTTGTGTTTGTCGCTTTCGGATCCTCTTGGCTCTCGTGGCGCGACGGCATCGGATATGTCTTCATACCCATGGACGGCGGCTGGGCGAAAATCTGAGACTTGCCCGGCTAACGCACGCCTTTGCATGCACCCCGTGCCAAAGGTGGTGAACCTGACCTGTGGATATGAAACACGCGCGCCCTCCTTCATCGGACTATACCCGCGACAGCCTAGTCAGAAGCCGCGGTTTTCTGGACGCAAGTGCGTGATGGCATGGGCCTCGACTAGCGCAGCCTTTTACGTCGATTATGGCCGGAGGGCCCGTCACACAGAAAGCGTCCTTGAAGACGCTGTGCGCATCGTCTCTGCTTGCTTCACATCGGCTCTAGCCTGCCGTAGCGCCTATTCTTTTGTGGAACGTTGCCTTGTATGGAGCGCTTGATACCCTGGACAGTTCCAACGGGAAACGGCCAGCGCTGCGCAGATCCATGCTAGGGATTGTCCGAAAACCATTCAACGAAGGGGAAGTTGGTTCTGGCCTAACCTCCTGGTGTCTCTCTGTTCAGTCTTCGGCCATTCTAGTCACAGTCGTATCCATCTCTGTTGTATAGACCACACGGAGATCTTTCAACGCAATATTTTTTTACCTGGTGACGCGCATACACTGGGCTCAGGTTCTGGGTACGTCGCTCTACAACGATTTTTCGGCTTGTATGACTTGCGCACCTGGCATAGAACTGCTAGCAAAGATATTAAGCGCATACAGTCATCCAATTCTGCCACGTTCGAGGGCCTGACGACACACGGCCGACGATTTCGCCCCCATCTCGCTCAACACCATCCACCAAACCGGCCTTGACCCCGAATCTGCATGCACATGAGCGAAACCACCTCGGTTTGGGCACGGCTCGTCCCAACCCGCCCACTAGGGCTACGTCTGATGCCGTGCCACGTTGTCACCACGGTTTCCTGGATCCCTGCTGCCACCCTGGTTTAGAGTAAGTAATGTAGAGTATCTGGTTTGTGGATGGGGATGGGGCGGTCAGCCTCAAAGCCAACGTTTTCTACCAGTACACCCAGTCGGCGAGAAGCCCTGTCGCGCGGGTGTGTCATTCCGATCGCCACTGGCAGCACTCCGGTCCACGCTCGTTTTGTCATGACCACGCCATCATGACCGCACAGCGCCTGCGTTCGTATTCTACCGAGAGGCTTTATCGTGACACACGACGCCCAGTGACTTTTCCGAACGTCTAGATCGTCACCCCTTTTCGATTGCGAACCGCATCGGCCTAACTGGTCGGATGACGCCGCTACGCAAAGATGGTCACTCGAGCTTGTCTGTCCAGTGCGAAGCCGTGCTCATCTTCGTGCCCCAGAAACTGATCCTGCTGATCACAAAGAAAATGCACAGCAAAAAGAAAAAAGAAAAAAAGGCACAAGCAATACTAAGTACTTTTACCTGGAGCTACTTGCTTACAGACTAGCGACTGTCTGGGAATATGATAATGACTGCTGTAATTCATTATACATGATGTAGTGGTTTTGCTAAGCGCTGGAGATACTGATCCCCCACGTCGCCGGCGCTGCACATCCCAGCGCACGCACACGCAGCGTGTGAATGCAAACAGGCCGAACACCTTGGAGAACGGCGGTTCCTTCTTGGGCTCGCTGGTTTGTCGGGGTATGATCAGGGTTGGTCCATCTCGATCGGCATCGCTGGCGACGTTGGCGCCTTGTGGGGGGAGAAGCGGGCCGCGGACAGCGTGGACCGCCCCGTGATCGCCGCCAAACAAAAGCAGCGTGGGCAGTGAGCAGGATGTGGTAGACGACATGTAAAGTTGTGACAAAATCAATAAGCAGCGTTGAGATTGTCGCAGGCAGTGTGGAGGACGGAGCACGTGGGCCGTGACGGGGCGTAACAGCGGCGATGGAGAGCGGGTATATGCGCCGAGAGTGTGAGGTGACCGGCAAGGGCACGCTTACCGAACACCTGGTGTCTCGGACGCAGAGAGTGGCGCTGAGACAACAAAACCCCTTCCGGCTTCGCCTCCCACGTTGCCAGACACCCCTTCACCATCGCCTCACCATCGCCAGCACCCCCCTCCGCCGCCATTCCACCCGCCGTCACCGCCCTTGCCGCCGCCACCGCCGCCATGGACATCGGCGCCCTCGTCGACCGCCCCGGCGCAGGCGCGCCCTCCGCCACCGCATCGTCCGACCGCGCCGACTCGCCCCTCTCGTCGGACCTCGACCCCGCCACCCATCCTGCCCGTCCGCGCTCGTCCGACATCTCCATGGCGAGCGCCGACGAGGATGCCGATGCTGACGCAGACGCCGAGGGCGACGAAGACGACGAGCACCGCCCCGACGCCTACCAAGAGTCCAGCGACGACGCTGCCGGCGACCCCGACGACGATGCTGGCTACGACCCCAAACCCCGCCGCAAGCAGCCTGCGCCCAAACTCAAGCGCAAAAAGACGTCCAAGTCTAAAGGTCTGTATCTTGTTCGTTGCTGTGGCTGCGCGCTGACTCTGCCCCAGCTACCTCCCCGAGCACATCGTACCCACAGTCCCCGCTCTCGGACAGCGACTACGCCTCCAACTCGAAGAAAAAGTCGAAAAAGGCTCGCACGTCCGCACCCATGTCTCGCCGCGCCGCTGCTGCGCGTGCTCCCAACTATCGTGACGAGGACAAGCCCGACTGGCTTGTCGACTCGGACGCAGAGGGTAGCGACGAAGTGGCTCAGCCTGCCGCGCAAGAGCACTATGAGACTGAGGACGAGATTGAGATGGTGTTGGGCCATTCACGCGACGAGGAAATGAGTGCGTGTTTTTATGTCTTGATTCAACATGTGCTGATCTACCAGCAGAGGATGATCCAGAGGACAAGCCCACCTCCAACATGGTATGTTCATTCACCACTGTGGCTTGCTCTGTTGTTCACATCCGCGCAGCGCTTCCACATCAAGTGGAAGGGCTTTTCCCACCTTCACAACACAGAAGAGGCCTACGAGTTCCTTAAACGCTACAAAGGACTGAAGCGTGTCGACAACTATATCAAGAATGTCTGGGCTCGCGACGCCGCATTCCAATCCCGTCGTGCTGCTGGAGAAGTCTCGCCAGAGGAAATCGAGGCATACCAACTCGAAAAAGAGCGTATCAAGGAAAACCTCGAGCAATGCCGAATGGTTGAGCGAATTGTGTGCGCACGCGCCCGCCAACTCGATGATGGTTCCACCACGACCGACTATTTTATTAAATGGAAGGGCGGTCTTACATACGAACATTGCACTTGGGAAAGTGAGGAAATATTAATTTGCTGCTCAGCTTTGTACTCATTATTTTTTAGACAATGCCGACATTGTTCGGATTGCCCAGGCAGAAATCGATGCGTTTGAGCAGCGTGAGGCCTCGGGTCTCTTCCCCTATCGTTCGCAACCCTGCCACAAGGACCGCCGTCCCAGGCCTGTCGTTTTCCGCGAAGACCCAGACTACATCAAGTGTCTTGGTGTAGAGCTCAAAGATTTCCAGCTCACCGGTCTCAACTGGCTTGCTTACATCTGGAGCAATGGTATCAATGGTATCCTCGCTGACGAGATGGGTCTTGGTAAAACGTAAGTCTTGTTCGTATCCTCCAAGCTGGATCTAACCTGTGATTTAAGCGTCCAATCCGTCTCGTTCTTGTCCTACCTTGTCCATACTCAACAGCAGTATGGACCCTTTTTGGTAGTCGTTCCGCTCTCTACACTCCCTGCTTGGCAGATGCAGTTCAAGACCTGGGCGCCTGATCTCAATGTAATCTGCTACATTGGCTCGGGTGTCGCGCGGCGCGTGATTCGTGATTACGAGTTTGGCCCACCAAAGAAGCTCAAGTTGACGGTGCTGCTCACGACATACGAATATATTCTCAAGGACAAGAGCGAGCTTGGTGGGATCAAGTGGCAGGCCTTGATGGTCGACGAGGTATGCTCATCAAGTTTAGCGTGGCATTTTTGTTAAGGGATTTGTGATAGGCCCATCGATTGAAGAACAGCGACAGCCAGCTCTACGAGGCACTCATGTCGTTTTCGTCTGCATTCAAGTGCTTAATCACCGGCACGCCGTTGCAAAACAATGTCAAGGAGCTCTTGGCGCTGATGCACTTCCTCATGCCCGAAAAGTGTTAGTCCTCATCTGGCCTGTTTCGCCTATTTGCTTGATGCTGACTCGTTCATAGTCCCACTAGCCGGAAATGAGTTCGAGCTTACGGACGCGAACAACGAGGGCAAGATCAAGGATCTGCACGATAAGCTTGAACACATGATGCTTCGCCGGTTGAAGAAGGATGTGATCAAGAGTTTGCCCACCAAGAGTGAGCGGATTCTGAGGGTGGAGATGAGCGCGATGCAGACGCATTATTACAAGAATATTCTGACCAAGGTGAGTTTGGCGTTTATGTCTCTTATCGACGTGGTGGACGAGAAGAGGGTCTTTGGTACGCTCGGCTGGGTTGTCTGCGATGTGTGGGATGTATGTGAGATGCCGTGGGGTTGGGCGTGGGACGCGATTGTAGGCGTGAGAGATGGATGGTAGCTGACCTCGGTTGTGCTTGTTATATCGTAGAACTTTGCCGCGCTCAACAAGACTGCATCGGGCGAGAACGCGCGCGTCAGCTTGCTCAACATTGGTGCGCATATTTCCTCTTTATTTTATTTTATTGTGATGTCAGATATTGAACCGTGAACTATAGCAATGGAATGCAAAAAGGCCGCGAACCATCCGTTCTTGTTTGATGGAGCCGAGGTGACCAAGGACTCTCCCGAGGAGACTCTGCGGGGCTTGGTCATGAACAGCGGCAAGATGGTGTTGCTCGACAAGCTGCTCGGCAGGCTCAAGCAAGATGGCCATCGCGTGCTTATCTTCTCGCAGATGGTGCGCCTCCTCGACATTCTCTCGGACTATATGACCCTCCGCGGCTACCTTCACCAACGGCTCGACGGCACCGTGCCCTCGGACGTGCGCAAGCGAAGCATCGAGCACTTTAATTCGCCCAACTCGCCCGATTTCGCGTTCTTGCTGAGCACCCGCGCTGGTGGTTTGGGTATTAACCTCGAGACGGCGGACACGGTGATTATATTTGATAGCGACTGGAACCCACAAAACGATTTGCAGGCGATGGCCCGCGCGCACCGAATCGGGCAAAAGTCGCACGTGAGCGTGTACCGGTTCGTGAGCAAGGGGACAGTTGAGGAGGATGTGTTGGAGCGAGCAAAGCGAAAGATGGTGCTCGAATATGCGAGTAAGTGCTAGATTATTTACCATCTTCCTTGGTCGACGTTTTGATGTTTCCTACTAGTCATCAACCAACTCGATACAACCCAGTCGCATTTGGGGCCAAAGCCCGCGTCTGCCAAGTCTGATTTCAGCAAGGAAGAATTGAGCGCGATTCTCAAATTTGGTGCCCAGAATATGTTAGTCATAACTATTTTATTATCTACTATTTATTCATTTTATTTGTGGCGCAGGTTCAAGGCGGACGAGTCGCAGTTAAACAAGCAACTCGACGAGATGGACCTTGACGACATCCTGAACCACGCCGAAGCGCACGAGACAGTTACGGCAGGCGGGGATGCTGCGGTGTCATCGCTCGGTGGCGAGGCATTTTTGGCAAACATGGCTGCAATCACAGACGTGTCGACTGATATGCTCAGCTGGGACGACATCATCCCCCTCGAGGAGCGCGAAAAGTTCGACGAGGCTGAAGCGGAGCGAAACGAGGCCGAGGCCGCTGCGGTCGCGGCGCAAGGCAAGAAGCGTGCGGCGGCGCAAATCCAACCTGGGGCGTACGAGGGCATGGACGCAGCAGACGCTTCAACCCCGTCGGGCGGGCAGAAAAAGGCCAAAACCTCGTCGGGCTTGCCCCGCAAGACGGCTGCGCAACGGTCCATGGAACTCAAGGAACGAGACCTGCGCGTGCTCGTCCGGAGTTTGCAGCGCTGGGGCGATATTCGGTTGCGGTTTGCTGAAATTGTGCGTCTTTTGGACTTGGGATTATCAATCTAGGATGACTGATTGATTTGATTTAGGTCAAGGAGGCGAGGCTGGAGGACAAGAACCCAGGTGTGGTGATTAACATTTGTGACGAGATCCTTGAGCTATGTGAGCGCGCGCTCGCGGAGCACCGTGAGCAGACTCGGATCAAAGCGTCTCAGGGTCAACCCGTTGGGGCGGCTTCCAAGAGCAAGGCCGTCCTGGTAACTTTCCGGTCGGTCGCCAACATCAATGCCGAAACGGTTGTGTCGCGATTCCATGATCTGCGCATATTGGACGAACATATTGGGCGCATGGACGACCCCTACACGTGGATGCTCCCCGTCGAGAACATTCGACCGACACTGAACTGGTCCGGCAAGTGGGGCCCCGAGCACGACGCCGCCCTGCTCATTGGCGCATGGAAGCACGGGTTCGGCAACTGGGAGAAGATCCAAGACGACCCGCAGCTCGGCCTCCAGGGCAAGTTTTTCCTCGAGGAGGGCAAGAAGGGCGAGGAGACTGGTGCGAGCAAGCCTATCCCGAACGCGATCCATCTCGTGCGCCGTGGTGATTATCTGCTCGGGATCTTGCGCGAGCACGACGAGAAGATCAAGTCGTACCAGTCGAGCTTGACAAAGCGAAGGGACCCGAAGCAGTCGGCACCGTCGCATTCCATGTCTCCCGCGCCGAGCGTCGGTATGGCTCCGTCCGTGAAGCGCCGCATGAGCCCCGCTCCCGCACCTCATGATGTGGGTGGGGGAGATGAGCCACCCCGAAAGAAGCGCCACGCAACGCCCGAGTTCACCGACTCGGATAGTGACGAGTGGTAAGTATCCCCTGGTATATGATAAACGCGCGCTGACCGACTTCCTTCAGTCCATCGATGGACGAGGCCCAAACTAAAGAGGAGCTGCGACCCGTGAAGAAGCAACTGGTGAGCGCTTACATGTATATTGGTGGCTGACCCGGGGCTCACATCGTTTCCCACAGAAACTCCTCAAGGGAACAACCGACAGTCTTTCACGCGAGGAAAAGGTTACTCATCTGAAGGATTCCCTCGCGGCGATCGGAGCACGCATCGAAACTGTTGTTGCAGAGCACGCGGCCCGTGGAGAAAGCGCAGAGAAGTGGCGGAAGCACTTGTGGATGTGAGTGGCTTGTAAACCTGGCCACGCGCTCCCCCTCATCTGTATTCGCAGTTTCGTCACATACTTCTGGCCACGCGACGTCAAGGCCCGAAAGCTGCAAGCCATCCATCAGAAGATCACCGGTGCTGCAGCCCCGACGCCTTCGCCCAAGGTCACTCCCGCCGTGAATGGCAAGACGGGCAAGTCCAACGGCGGCGGCAGCCAGTACTCGACGCCACCGGCGCGTGCGCCTGGGTCGTCGAGCCGTTCGAATGGCAGTTCTCGACACTATTAAGACACTTTTACTTTCGCTTTTCAGTCCCCATCGTTTTTGACGCTCCTCGATATTATATGTGTTTATCTTTTCTTCACATCACTTCGGCTACAACCTTCCAAGATTTGCATTACTAGCCCAGTCCCTTGTAATTTCCTTCCACATGCCTGATCGATCTGTCCTGTATGCGATCAGTTGATATCCAAGTTGCAACCAGGGATAGTGTGACCGGAGGAAGTGACTGTGCCATCTATCACCACAGGATCGCCTGGAGCTGATCTTGCGGATTGCTTCAGCGATTTGTATTACAGGTCTATTGGATACATGCGTGTATGCGACAGAACCCAAGGTACTATACGAGAAGTGATGCACACGATATGAGGGGCATACACTAGATGCCTAGGGCGCGCAGGCAGCCCTACGGTAATCAAAAAAGGACACCTAGTGCAGGCGAAAGCAGCAATGAGAAACAGGTGGGCATGGAGACGACGGAAGCCAAGTGCATATATGCCACGTGGAGAGGAGGAACAGGCCGGGGAAGACGGGTATAGAACTACTTATGGCCGTGCAGGTCACGGATCCACCGGTTGGTCGCAGGGGGGTCGTATATACTGTGCTGATGCTCCCTGGTGTCGTTACGGCGATCGCGGCGCGCCAGACTCACCCGCGTTTGTGGGCGAGGCAGGGTTGCCCCCGGCCAATGGGGAGCGTGGGTCCTTGTTTGGCGAGCGAGGGAGTGGGGCGGCCTGGTGGTACGTCGGCGGGACGGCGGTCGGGGATGGCGAGCGCGAGCTGCCTGGCCGCGAGTGTGTGCCCTCGGGCTTGCGCTGGGTGCGCGCCCAGGCGAGGCCGCAGCTGTTGCAGAGCGTGTTCGGGCCGTTGGGTCCCTGAGTGAGGAGTCAGTAAAAAAGGATAGAGTAAAAGGGATCGATGGTGGCAAGCACGGTTCGGGAGGGTTAAATTAAGCAAATTGCGTGGCGCAGTCACGCTGATCGACCCGAACGAGCGATGGGTGGCATTCGATTGACAAGCGGGAAATAATCAAGTCAGGGGGTGTGTCTCGCCCGCGAGGGACCGCGAGTTCAAGTGGGAAACTCCCACATGCTGGGGCAGGGATCAACGCACCTTTCGCCACTGGGGCGAATCCGTTCGCCCGCATACGCTGCACTCGCGGGGCACCGCGGACGTAGAGGGGCCTGAAAACGAGCCTTCGGGTGTCACTTCGCTCCCATCAAACGTCTTCGTGCCCGCTGTCCGCACAGACCGGGAGGCGGTAGCACCCGGGGTGTATCCGTATCCGGCGGACCGTTCTGGCGGGCTGAGGGCTTGCTGCTGCTGGGTCGCAGCCGAGGCGGCGGCCTCGCGCCGCGCAAGCTCCTTTGCATAAGACAAACCACATGCGTTGCACAATGTTTTCGGCCCGTCGGGTCCCTGGAGCATTTCAGACGTGAGCAAACGGCAGTGGCGTTGATTTATCAAACAACGGTGGCATTGTATGCGTGACGAATCACAACGTGGGAGGCGGAATAATGCAAATCGGCAAACGTACCTTTCTCCAGGCTGGCGAGTCTGTTCGCTGGCAACGCCTGCACGAGTACTGGTGGTCTGGCGGGTTCCATGCACGCGCCTGGCGTCGAGGTCAGCCTCAAGCCTAGACAAACGATTTCAGGCTCACCCTCTTTGGCTTGCGTGACTCGTCGGGCTGGCTCGGCCCGCCAAACTCGCGCGAGCGCGCACCCTCGGCGTTTGATCCTCCGGATGTCTCGGGCGCTGGGCGGGTGTACGAGTCGCGTTCGTCCGAGACAGTGTCATCCACCTGTTCCCAGCGACGCTTGGTCGGCGTTGCTTGATGGCCTGGCCGTTCTTGTTTGAGGTCCGCCTCTGTCAACGGACGCACGCCGATAAACGAAAGGTCGATTGTGGGCGAGACCGCGTTTGGGGGAGCCGGGAAATAGTGCATGTGAGCATAGGGGTAATGCGGTGCCGGAGCTGACGCGGCTGCTCCAGACGAGGGGTGGCGCGAGTGGGCGAGTGGGCGCGCTGGCGTGCTCGTGGGGCTCGGGCCTGGTGGGGCGGGTGGGGCGGAATATGCGGCTGAAGGGGGGTAGGCGGGGTGCCACGATGTCCCTGGGTGCGGACTGCCAGGCCAGCTCGTCGGTTCAGACTCTCGCACAGGCGACGCAACGCGGTGGGTGACCGACGGGGCGAGCCTTGCAGGTGGGTTTGGGCTCGACTGGGAGGGACTCGGCGACGGGCGTTGGACGAGCACGGTGACGACCTTGGCTCGTGAAGCCACGGCGGGCCAAGTATCTGGAGTAATGTACACGAGCGTTGCGCTGGTGCCGATGGTCGTCTGCAGTGCCAGCCGCAGATGCGCACGCTCAGCCTTGCGCAGCCGGTTGAAGTTGGTGAGCGCGGAATCGAGCACGTGCTAAGAAAAATGTAAATGTAAAGGCAAATATCAATAAGTGAAGCACCCGCGTCACCGGAATCACAGACCTCATAGGACGAGCTGGAGAGGACAAAGATGTTGTCGCCCTCGTAGGACAGCACGAGGAGCACACCGTCCTGAAGCGCAGTCTCGCGGGGCATGGCGTCCGCGGCCTGCTGGGCGGTGGCGGCCGCGAGGGTCGACGGCGAGGGCTGACGGGCGGTCGGGGGGCGGGACATGGGGGCGAGGCCGAGGAGCGCTGGCGGCGGGTGGTGTTATAGGCCGGGCGTGATCTATAGCATGATATCACTCCTCGAGCCTCAGGGCAGCATCGAGAATCAATCATCGCCCGGAATCACCACGAGTTGCTGCGACCAGCCCTCCGATTGACAGTCTGGCCGTAGCCACCGCCATGGGAATCCAACATGGATCTATTCAGACCTGTCATTTCAGCACTGCATATTGCCTAAAGCACCAGCAGAAACGGGGATCGATCGGGTGATCCAGATAAGCGCACACTCCCGCAATCAATCAGGCGCGGGGCTGACAGCACTCGTGCCCGCACCTTGTTGTCAGCCTTTTGCCTTTGTCCTAGACTTAATTAGTCGTCCAATCAAATCAGTCGCCTATCCGATCAATCCGCTTTTGCACAAATCACGATTGAGCGCGCTTTGCTTGTGCTCGCAGCTCGGCGTGGGCACCCGCTCGCCCGCTACGCTTGAGCCCCGCTGCGCACCAGCAGCACGACGTTGCGGCCCCATCCGCGTGCCCCGACGACACCTCACTCAACCGGTTGAAATTCCGCTTCTACTCGCCCGTCATTGCCCAGCGCCCCCCCATGAGCGACTACCGACCGAAGCCGTTGCTCATCCTTTTCACTCCCCTTGCCAACCGCGTGCATTAGCCTCGTCAACCATCACCGTCTATCACCCGACGATCAGCCAAGCCCCGCTGCCCGGTCCACAGCTGCCATATGCACCACAAACCTGCACCACCCCCGCCGCCGGTCGCACGCTAATACCTCA
>WSLN01000709.1:0-11401 GCA_019677355.1 Ceratobasidium sp. 370
TTTCCATGGCTGAATTTCTTAGTCTGTGTGGCATTTTCAGGGGTAAATCCCCCTGTGAGCATAAATCATCTGTTTCTGGGCTGGTCTGTTTTTTCTTGGGGATATGGATAGGATATTCAGAGAGCTGTGAGTTTTCTGCATTTAATTGACCTAGTAACATTCACTTGTGCTGGCTTTGGCATCTCATCAAAATGACCAGTGGGAGCCTGGGGCATAGACAACTTGTTTGCCTTGCAATTCACTCAATTCTGCACCAATGATTCTGCAAAAAATACCATTGGAGAGCGCTGGAACGTGTGGGAATTTTGAGCACTTAAATGCCAGAATTGCCAGAGTTCTGGGCAGGATTCTGGCGTTTTTTTTTTTCTCAAATCTCAGTTCTGGCTCCTGCTCCTGCTCCTGCAATGCTGGAAATGCCAGAGCAGGTGCTGAAAAAATGCTGAAATTTCAGCATGCAGAATTTCAGCGTCACATGCTTAGCATCAGTACAAGACATGTGTACCTGTGAGTCATGCAGAGCACAGCCATGAATGGCACATACACCAAGTCTGAGACTGAGAAGCTGAGAAGGTGCATATAGCCTGAGGCCAGTGGTGAAAAAGAGCAAGCCATGAGAAAAGGTTGGGGGTGAGTGAAGCGAACTCACAACACCAAAGAGTTTTAATGTTATGCACTGAGAGTTGCCAAATGATGCCTGCAGCTGCATCACTGATTTCCCAGCAATCTTCATATTTTTTTTTTATTTTTTTTTAAATTCAATTTATTCTGTCCGTCAACCCGAGGTTATGTAGACAGTGGACACGCGTGCATAGAAAGAGTTTGGAAGCGCTGCCCACCCCACCCCATCGTTGGCCCCTCAGCCTCTTCCTCGCCCTCCCGAGGCAATGCCCGACAGACAGGCCTACGCCCCCCTGCCATCCGACCCTCCAGGTCGTTTTAGAGCCCACGGGCCCACGCATGCCTTGGTAGTTGGTCGCGGGTGCTCCCCTCTTCCTGACCTCCAGTCGGCGCCCGATGGCGGTGGAATATGTTCGTTTCAGTCTGCGACGGTGAAGTGTGTTATCATCGTGTCATATCACTGGGAATACGTTCACCTTTGCTGGGCACGGGGCCTCGGTTATCCCCTTCCTCTCCCTTCTCTCCTCCTTCCTCTTCCGTCCCTAGCTAGCCCGATCGCCTCTAGGTAGCTCATCAGGTGCGGCGTCGCTGGGCCTGGAGCAATCTTCATACATAGAATGATGTGCAACCACCCACGTCAACACCCAAAGCAGAGACTTGGCATCATGAATGTATGCCTGAGTGATTTTGCATTGGGTCATGTAACTTTCTAGTAGTTGCACTGAGATGAATGCAGGGGTGCCCTGTGAGCATCACTCTTTAGTATCTGGCTCAAGTGACTGGTACTGCACATACTGTTCAATTGCTGTGTACATTGTCCTGGCCTCTATCTTCATTTATTGTGAACTCTGTGTCATGTATGACACACACTGGCCCACACCCTAGATCCTGAACATGTTGTAGCTGAGGACACTTGTACTTGCTGCAAGAGTTGTGTCAGTGACAGTGACCCAAGCATCACTTGTCAGATTGCTCACCTAGTGTTCACCTGGGTGCTCTTGTTGGCCATGGCACACTTGATTCCCATGCCATTGTAGTCCCACCTGGTTGGCTTCAGTACTGATTTCAGTGTGTTCAACCACCCCTTGTTGCCATAGTGAATGGTGGGATCGATGAGCAACAGATTATAGGTGCTGATGTCACAATGAATCTTGCCAGCCTCTGTGAATGCCATAATTCCTAGTATACAACAAATTAGTTATGCATTATGTGGTAGCAATAGATCTTACTCACCCAGCAGAGCGTCATGGATCACCATGAGCAGATGCAACAAATTCTGTGCATCAAATAGCAATCTGCCACAAGGCATGAGTATGTCACTCCTGATCCTTATCC
Source organism: Ceratobasidium sp. 370 (assembly GCA_019677355.1). NCBI lineage: Eukaryota > Fungi > Basidiomycota > Agaricomycetes > Cantharellales > Ceratobasidiaceae > Ceratobasidium > Ceratobasidium sp. 370. Next base: position 1,954 of record WSLN01000709.1, read on the forward strand.
CTTGTAGGATCCTGACTGGCATTGGTCCATGTGCCACAGGTTCATCCAACTAGCTGTGGCTGCTGAGCTAGGTGGTGGACTGCCACTCTTGCTTTGAAATGAACTGGTTGGTGGCCCAGCCACATTCTTGGCCTTCCCATGTGGGTAGAAATACAATGCAGAAGGCAACATCCTGAGCTCACCCAGGTGCTCCAACTTTGTAGTATGTTTACTGTGCTCAAACACCTTCACCTGACACACTGTGAACACTCTCCTAAACAACAAAAGTGTCTCCTCTTCATTGGGGTGATTGTCTAGATGCCAGATGCTCTTGAGCACATTGTCCCTGAGTGCGCACATGCAGGTTGCTTGTCTGCAGCAGCATTTGCAGTAGCACAGCAGCTCACTCACCACCTGTGGCTCATGGTCTGGGAACTTGAATAGTGTCTGCACAGTGTTTTGGCCCTCCTCCCACCAGAACGAGAAACACATGTTGTATCCAAACTTTTCAGGCCCAAGTGTCAACAGGTCAATCATGTACTTCACACACAAGTCAGCCTGTTCTGGGTTCAACAAGTCTAGGTCAGGCAAGTGGAGTAGACCAGAGCGGTTGAAGTATACAAAATTGACAATCAAGCCACAGCAAGAAGCCAAGTACATGAGATCAATAGATCTGGTGGGCAAACATGGAGTGTGTGTAACACCCTAGCTGCAGGTACGCATCACTCTGGCTGGTTTGGTTGCTATTGGACTTGCACTCAATCAGAAGTTCCATATCCACCCAGTGTGCTTGTGCCTGGTTGGGGGCCATCATCTGCAACCTTGGACTTGCTCTGGGGATGCTCCAACTGGTTAATACAAGTTGTGTGCAGAGGCTTGACATCCCATTAGCTTCAATCCACATGCAATTTGGACAAAAACTGAGTGAGTTATAAGCAAAATACTTTGCCAAATGTGACAAAAAAATTAGTACACATTGTCCTGCAGCTCAGGTATCCCTGTACCTATGCCCCAGGACAGTAGACAGATGCTGTCACCCACAGACAAGCTGCAGGACAAGTACCCATGGTACCCATGTACTTGTCCTGGACTACATGTCCCTCATTCACATGGTTACTGCACGTGGTTACTGTCCATGGACACATTACCCATGAACTCTCCAGTGACTAACTAATTAATACACCATGTAGATAGGGGCTTTGGACTGCCTAATCTTCAATTAGATCCTATTTTGGATTACATCCCAGTGAGCTATATGCAAAATAATTTCCCAGACACAACAAAAAAATATCAATAACCCAGCCAATGAGGATTGGCACTGTGTATACATGTAGTTGGGATTATGTGGGCAGATGCCCATTGGATACATGTCACCCAACACATGTGATGAGCATCAGCCTGGTGTTACACGGGTGGCTGAGACAGGCGATCGTCTAGGCTTTTGTGTACTGGACATAGTGCATGATCAATACTGTTGGCTTCTTAGCAATCTGCAGTGATGCGATAAAGCCTTCACTATGGCGGTGTTCTAAGGAGACAAAGATGTCTGAGTTGTTTGAGCGAAGTAAATCAAGTAGATTCAAACAGATGGAGTGTCTGGCTCTCCAGAGACCACTCTTATATACACAGGCGAGGCACAGCCAAGACACTACGAAGCCAAACTAGTCTGAGTCATAAGAAAGGTCCATGGCCGACTCATAACTGGGCAGGTCATCAGTTGAGTCACCATAGCGACTGAACAAAGGAGAGATGGGGCTTATCCACGTGGAGTAGTCATGGCAAACATCGGAGACAGAAACGGAAATGGAAACACCCCCTTGAAACTTCTTACAGAACATGTACGCAGGTACTCCCAGCTTGGAGCAAGCCGTGAGCTGACCTGATGGTTGCATCCCAACAAATACAACTGCTACATCCATAACAGGATGTAGTTGCCTATAACAAGTTACCTAAATCAGCAACTCATTAGTCCAATGATTAAAATAGTTAGACATATTTGTAGATTAATACTACCATATTTGGTTGTATCATCAGGCTAGGATTGTGCATATAATTAAGCTGAATTGTCCAATATAATTTCCTGGTGTAATTTGAGCTAATTCCTAGGGGTAATTATGCAGTGTAATTAGGGGTAATTTGGGTGGTGTAATTACACCATGAAACTAGGGGGTGCTATGAGGGGTATTAAAACAGGGGGGTTGGCTAAAAGTGTAATGTGTTTATAACAGCTAATTACATGTTATCCTCCCCCACATTTTTTGCTAATCCTCCTGAGTGCAGCAGGCACAACCAACCCACTCAGTAACTCTACCACCCAACACAGTTTACCCCTATTGTTTGCCAATTCCCTCCTTGCTGGACATTAACCTTGTCAACCCAATAAATCAGCTGTTAGCAGCACATTGCACTATGGGCCCCTGGCCTTCTCAAGTCTCAAGAGGCAAGAAAAAGAGTTACAGGTTGGTGCATATAGTCTCCTGTGGAGTGAGCCATGCACTTAACAAGTAAGATGGTTGGTTTTCTTGAAATGGGTGGAGTTGAAAACTAGATGGCTAGTGAGCCTCATCTGAGGCATTTCAGACTGTTACCAGATAAGGTAAATGTCTTGGTTTCTCACAAAGTATTGACCACTTTCACTCAGATCAATACTACATCATTGGGCTGCTAGACTCAAATGTGAATTCTGCCCACATCCCGAACTGGGTGTTCAGGTTTTTACATCCCACAGTGGACAGTTTATAACTTAATGCAGCTGGCCATTTTGATCAGTGGTACATGTGCATCAGGAAAAACCATATCTAGCTATCTCAGCTCAGATAGGGATTTTTGAGCCCCATAGCACTTGTAGCCAAGGTAGGACCATGGCTGGTATTTCGAGGCTATGAGATACAAGTAGTTGGCTATCATAGCTCGTATAGCTGGGCACAGCCACACATCTCATAGCGTTCATAGCCTGTGTAGACGATGCATCAACCCACCATCAGCCGTCACCAGAAGGATAGGGCCAAGGTGTTACAGCGAGCTGTAACGTTGTCTCAAAGATTCCGAGTGAGGAAAGCAATGAACGGATACTATTCTAATGAATGGCTAAGAGAACAAACACTAAATCGAACAAAAGTTTAAGTGGCCAGCACCTGAGTACAACAGAAAATACACTAGAGCACAGAAAGATTGCTGCAAAATACAGGAGGGAAAGCGCTACGGCGAGAGGAGTAGGTTGTACATTGGTTCTTCATCATCTGTGAGGCCGGCGGCCAAGCTACACCATAGTCAATCAGGCATATTATACATTCACAATAGGCTGGACATACCGACAGCTGTTGAGGATGGCATCTGTAATCTCACGGAACCTCACACCACGCTGCTCTTTGTAGCTGTCGATGGTGTGCTTGATTCCAAGAAAGACCGGTCGGAAGGCCGAGTCGGTAAAGGAGACATTCTTGCGCATGTTGCCAAATGTGTGCTCCCTCAAGGCCACAATTAACTAAGGACAATGTTAGACATGTAAAGGTAGCACAGGTGAGAGGTTACATACCGAGACAATAAGCAGCGCAAGCAAGTTACTCGAGATCGGGTTGAAGCAGTGGAACCAGTGCGCACCATCAGAGGAGGAACCACCCTTAAACATGACTTGGAGTAGGATCTCAACCATGCATGGGTTTGAGAATTTGCGTCCTGAGCCCTTCCCCTCTAGTCGCATTTGTTAAACCAATTAGTTGGACTTTTTTAAATAACTCACTGCATCAATGTGTTCGTAGTGGATCTCAAAGGTCTCCTCTGATGTCAGGGTATGTATCTTCGCGAGCTTCTCAGCAGCTGTGAGACCATCGAGCCTGACGCCACACACAACTCAGCAAAAAAAAGGGGGGAGAATAAGACCTAATTAGCTTATATTACACCATTACACCTTTACCCAACCCCCCCCCTGTTCATAACCCCTCATTACACCTCTAATTACACTCCTAATTATACCATGTGATTACACCCCTAATTACACCCCTAATTACACCATGCAATTACACCCCTAATTATGCCACATAATTACACCAGGTCATTTAGCCCAATTACATGCTTTGATTGCACCTGATTTCAGGGGCTACCCAGATGAGATATCTAATCTGAAAACATCTTATCTATAAAATAATTGATAAGGGAAAAGCAAAGTGATCAAATGATCAAATGATGCCATCAAAAAAGCGCCAGAGAATTAGTCCAGAATGAGCCACACACAATTGGTCATTCTACATCTTAATTGGGTCAAACCATTGCTCAACTTAGTTGGAGTAGGGTTGCATTTGATATCAAACAAGGTAAACTACATGGTACTAGCTAGCAAGGTCACCAAACAATCCCCAGCAATAAACACACCAGTCAACTGAGGCTATATGGTCAAGAAGAGGTCAGTCGGTGTAAAACATAAGTATTATATGCTCACAGGACAAAGCATGCAGTCGGGACACTCGGGTTTGTAAGTAAAACCAAAGGCAAACAAGAAGGAGAGGAGATGTTTAGTCGACTTGGAATGGGGGTGAGAGGAGTGGGGAAGACAAGACAGACGGAGGAGGGATTTATATGAATACAAGACCAGGCACTGTCGGGGACAGCAGCCGTATTAGTTCACAGCACGCCCTTTACCCTTGGTGGAACGACCATGTGTCTCACCAGTGGTGTTGGGGATGGGTGTGTCTGGGCGGACCTGGTCAGCCTGGGTGATGGCCTGGTATGGCTCGTCCTCAGGCCTGGGGCCCGCATAGTCACTACCCCAAAACTGCTTAGAAGGAGTAAAAGCAGTAATTATATGAGAACACTCACACGCCGAACCAAAACCATTTGCCTCGAAAGTCCAACAGCCGCTTTGGAGTGGACTTCGTGTACTGGAGTAGCCCAGTCAAGTGCGACTCATACATCTTCAGCTGTAGCCCAGCGTTGAGCTCCTTTGACACAAAGCGCCCAGTGCTCCACTCGCTGATGCAATGTTGCATCGTCGTGAGAACCATGGCGACAGCAGGGATGGGAATGGGCTGGAATTTGTTGTGGTAGACTCACAATGCCAACCGATTCCGGCCCTGAGAAAAATGCAGCGGCGATGCACCGCTCAAGGGCTGGATGTTCGTACTGATTGACATCAGTGCAGAGTTTCTGAAAAACCAATATATTTAGCATAAGCAATATGAGAGTGAGAAATGGTGTACCCGGCAATGAAATGTGTTCGGCAACAGTTGAACGACAAGATTGCAGTTATGTTGCAGGTCTTCGCGTGTCCGTGGCAGGTCGATAAAAGGGAATATAAACGGGATTTTCAGGCGTACCCGCACCTTGGTCTGGCCATGGTACCAGGACATACGGTGAACCATCTAAAGGTAGTTAGTATCTATTGTACATTGGAGAAACAGAGGTACTCACGATTGCCTGCAGGGCATGAGGTGCTTTCTGTGGTGACTCAGGCAGCTCGTGGCGCCAGACCTTGTTGTAGCACTCGACAGCCCAGTCGCAGGCTGTGCCGAAGGTCTCATACGCACCTTGAGTGACCGCAACAGCGACCAAATCGGGAATCGCCAGAGTAGCGATGCGCCATGGCAAGCCTGGGAAATCCGATAAGGTGGGCTTGCAGTGTGAGTGCTGAATGTAAGCTTCAGTGGACTTACAATGCTAAGCGTGAAATGTTTAACTTACAACATGCTTGCCAAGCGCAAGTGCTGCCTCGGCATCGAGTAACACAGTGTTATCCTCGACAAAATTGGTATGCCAAGGGTGTGTCGGGGGCTGTTGCGCCTTCTTCTGAAGTCAAGACGTGGAGGTCACGAGCTGGGAGCACTGGAGGTTGTCCAGAGCCTCAGCAAGCTTGTCGTAGACATTTCTGGGCTCACTAGCCTGGCTGGCTTGATGCGGTGCACCCCCTCCCTGGCCAGTTGTCATGTGTGAACAATTTGCTTGCTTGACCAACTGAGCTGCCCGAGCCAGGATGGCTTTAAGGTCAGATGTTGGGGGCTGGTTTAACACACCCGTAGGCATAGAAGAACTCGCCACCGCAGACGTGGCTGGGGCCTGGTTAGTGGCTGCAGGAGGCGTAGGAGGAACAGGGGATGTGTGAGCCGAAGACCGTGTCGCCTCGACATCTTGTGCAGACAAGTGTAGAGTGTGTCGAGACAAGCATGGAACATGTCAAGTGGTGGGCAGGATACGTGAGCCAGGGATCAAGGGGGTGGTATGGGATACACAAAGGCAAGGCAAACAGGGATCTTGAGAATCTTGCGTGAGCCATTGCTGTTTATGCAGCCATACAGTCTCAGTGTCGGGCCTGGGTGAGCCTGAGTCTGACGTCTCGTCAATGGTCGCAGTGTCAGAGTCAATGTGTGGGTTGTGTGAACGCCTGGTCCTGCATGCATGATATGGAGCATGGGGGGTTGGAGTGGGAGAATGTCGAGAGGGAGCTAGGATGGTGCAGGATGGTAGGGTTGCCGAAGGGAGTCGTTGAGAGATCGAGTCGCCAGGTCCGAGTTCGACACTCTCAGGTTCGGATTCAGACTCCATGGCAGTATCGTCATTGGGTGGCAGCTCTAGATGCCATGCACGTAGGCCAATCAGGCCAGTGGGTGGTGTATCCGAGTCTTGTGGGAAGTCAACGTCATCTGTGAACATAGAAATATATTAGCTCGACGTTTTCTGGTCAATGTATTTACGCACCGGTAACTCCTGCGGCATATGACTGGTGTCTGCTTGCCAGGACCAGTTGGTGGGCCGATTGCAAGACGGCCTGCAAAATATATAAAGATATCCTGGCGTAGGATAGATAAGCAATACACTTACCAGAGCACTGCCCCCCTCATGTCCCATGGGACCCGTTTGAGTTTCCTCGATATCTTCGCCTTGATTTGAGATTTTGGCGAGGAGTTTTTGGATAGTCCTCGCAGGCAACCTCGAGGTTTCGACGCCAAGGAAAGACGTTGTACAGCGGATCGCTTCTGCGCGGTTACTAGCTTCGAGTTCATTGCGAGTTCGACCTTGGCTCGCCATGAGGGTATCACCAACTTGGGGTCCTGGAGCGGGAAACGGCTCTACAGAAAACCTTTAAGTAACAACTAATAGAATAAACATTTAGAATGCTTACCCGGTGAGCTAGCGTTGCTCGTTGTCCAGGTGTCTGGTTGAACAATAATCCCAGGCCTGTTGCCTCGTTTTCCACAGTGGAGCTTCTTTGGCTTGAGGTTCGATTTCCGTGCGGAAGGGGTGGATGGGCGACTGGGTGGGCGGCTGGAAGGTCAGCTAGATCCCCGTGAGCTTGCTTGATATTCATCTGCTACTAGGTAAGTGCTAATTAAGCAGCACATGCTAGCCAACGCACCAGATTCGAGCTTGTGAGTGGAAGGTTGGCGGATGCGCTGGGAGCGCCTTAACTCAGTTGCTTGTTCAACGGCTGAGATTGTACTGAAAGCACAGCGCTGTAAAGACGCAGAACGCATAAGTAATATGGTAATCGATCGTCAGACTCCGACTTACAGATGACGTAGACCGTTGTGACTTGAGTTGTGCAAGGATGCGCAAGCGGACTTGATGTTCTTAGCGACAAATTTGGAGAGGACAGAGGGCATCTGAACGCACTGTGGTGGTATTGTTGGCTGTGAGAGGTTTAAATAAGGGAAAAAAATTGAAACACGGCACGGGACTTGGACTTACTTGTGATGGGTCACACAAACACTTCTGGCCTTGCAACGTCGGTCGACACACAGCACCTGGGTCCGAACCGTTCAGGCAGCCCGAAAACAGCATCGGTGCTGGACCTGTCAGGTGAATCTGACAAAAGCGCATCAGGACAAACATTACATCAGCAGAAATGTCAGCGCTCAACAAGACATGAGGTGGAAAAACTCAGTGCAAATGGTGGCTGACCTCGCAGCACTACGGATATGGTTTGATGTGTGCTGTGCAAGTTGGGTTGCCTGGGATGGAGAGCGACACTGGCCGGCGAATGAGTCGGAAATCGAAGTTGGTTTAAAAAAGCAATATTGTGAATAGGTGGTGTAAAATACTCACCTACGGTTTGCCATCCTTCATAACTTGTTGAACCTGCATGAATGGCACAGGGCCTGACTCTGTATGCGCGAGCTGCACACCATGCCACGATGAAACTCCCCAAACTCCCCTGGCCTGACCGAACCAGCTTGCCTTGCTCCAACCCCACACTCTTTACCTGCCCTTACTGTGGCTTTCAGGTCAAGACCCTGTTTGGGCGCGATCGCCACATTACCCTCCACCCATACTGTCGAGCTAGACACCAAGCCATGCTCAGAGGCAAGAAGCCACGCAAACAGAAGCAGAGGTCTGGCACGAGCGTACCTGGGTCACCTGGGCCTGAGCCGCCCGCCAGGCGAGCATGAACAGATGAGGATGAAGGCACCCCACCGGTTGCTGGGCTGTCAAAGTTGCCCCCTGCCAGCCTGGATCCCGCTAGTTCTACAGCAGAGGGGGTGGATCAGGGGTGCCATGGCGAGCACACTGGGGGTGGGCTGTTTGTTGAGCCGTTTCCAGGTTCAGCAGGCAAGCCGATTGGTACCAGATGCAGGGGTGAGGTGGATTTACATGAATATCTCTAGTCATGCGGACCACTCGGCGATCCTGACCTCTTTGAGACTGCCGAGATTTTGCTGACGACGAGGCTGAATGGACGAGGGAGAACCAGACACTTGAAAGGACCTTTGGTTAGTACTCGAGAACGAACAGGCACACTGTACTTACCCATATCGAATAGTACAGGAAGTGGAAAGGGAAGGGGGTATGGAGGGATAACAAGGCACTGATGGTGGACATCGACAAGCTACTGACAGGACCAAAATGGATGACGGCTGAGGTTACTGCGGGCGAGGGGATAAACGAACGGAGGTACACCGTCCACTACCGTGATGTCCTAGAGGTTGTTCGTCAATTACTTGGTGCAAGGCGATTCAAGCGATGGATGTGATATGCACCCGAGCGACACTGGACCTCGCAGGATAGGAAGTGCTGGGTCTACGACGAGATGTGGAGTGGGGACTGGTGGTGGCGGATGCAGGTAAGTAGGAGTCTTGACAATATGGTATGGGGTCGCTCACCAGTTAAAGTATCTTATACCCAACAAAAGTGGCACAATTGCGCCATTAATCATCGCAGCTGACGAGACTACTATGGCGAATAATCCGCACAGCCCCAAGGGTTCCCCAATTTATCTATCGCTGGGGAACATCAGCAAGTCAGTTCGATGCAGGCCCATGAAACGGGCAATGCTCCTCATCGGCTACTTACCTGTCGACTTGTTCGAGGATGTGAAAGACAAAGCTTTGCGAACACAGTACCACAGGGAGCTATGCCATCAATCTATCGAAAAGATCCTTGAGCCACTGAAAACAACGTCGTCGGATGGCATGCTTGCGTGGTGCGCCGATGGCCATCTTCGCCATGTCTACCCTATCATTGGCGCCTGGGTTGCCGATTGGCC
>WSLN01000711.1:0-11397 GCA_019677355.1 Ceratobasidium sp. 370
AGAAGGGTAAGGGCGCTACCACTAGCGAGCCCGCCGATTTTGGTGCGGCACTCCGTCGCTCACCTCGCGTCATACGTCCTCCCTCGCGCAATCCACAGATTATCTCCGCTGCTGCGCGTCGCTAGGCTGTTCTCGCGATATGAGTTTGATGTTTAGTTTTGTATGGTTGCGGTTTGCTTTCTGTTACGATGTTTTACGTCCCGTCACGAATACTCACGATATTTTACGCCCGTCGAGAAGAAAATGCCCAGGAATGTCGAATGCGCCAGGGAATGTACAAGCTACACTTGATCTGACACGTCCAATAGTAGGTAAGCGTTGGTTTCGCTAAGTCTCTGCGTGCGTAGAGGACACGCGACTCGAGAACTTCGGCGTCTTGGAATCGACGTCGCTTAAGGTAGGTGGTAGGTGTGAGTGTCGATCATCGGAAGCATTTGATTGGTTGGGTGCAGTGTTCCGTGCTCGATTATGACCGTTACAGTGATACTGAATGATACTGTAGCGTGCAGGGATCTGGTGGATATATACGAAACATTCCACCCGAGATTTGGTACAATGGGGCCATACGGTATCGTTCTGCATTAGTACCGTGAACAACGCCTGCATACAAAGCGTTGGAACGCAGTACCAAATGGTACGGTAGGTACGAGACGACTCACCTCTATTGCGCTCACAACAACAGAGCCGGCTGGCGGTACCTGACGCGTACGAGACGTTAGGTATCGTACATTTGGGTTAGCGCTGTTCCAGCATACTTATATGTATACAGCTCACGAAAAGAACTCCGCCCGACATTACAACGCAATACGAATACCGTACTAAGCTATACTGTCTGTACGATATCTGTTAGATTAGTACGAAATGTATCACCATGGGAAATCATAACAAAGCGTTCCATATCATCTCTACAATGACAATACAAGTGGTACGAACTATTAAATCTAAACATGATCAATACAAGACGTGCGCATTTGATACGAATCTATACCAGATCGCGTAGATGACGACCTACGCCAAGGTGCAAGCGTTCACGCCGTACAAATCTATACGGAATCTATACATCAGTGTACGATCTGTGAAGTAACTATACAAGATGACCGTGAGCGGTTGCCCACTGCAACACAAATATTGACCAGGCAAGATGGTCATTGGAAGAGATCAATGTGTGTACTACGACCAATGAAGTTTATACAGGACAAGCACCAAGATATACGATAAGATACGAAGTGCACTCATCGTAACGGTATGAGAGTCATGATGTTATACGGCACATATACAATCGCATATACTAGCTCTATACGTACCTGAAGGGTATGTACGGTATAATGAAGGCGCGTCCGTATAACTAGGGCAAGTACGTACGTATATATACTCGGCATGTACCGTCGGTCTATACGGCTATATGTATACAACTGTATAGCTTGTATCACGCAGCATTTTTTGCTGATGTTTGCTGGTCTTGGTAATTCAACCCCTTCTTTGAGGTTGATCGCACAGTCGTGTTTGTGGTGTGGCGGTAGCTCTTTAAAGAGCTCCACATCAAAGACGTCAGCGAAGTCCTTGAATTCAGTTGGGATGGCAGTGGTTTCTGCAGCTTTCCCTCGGAGAGTCTTGTCGTCCCTATATCTGATCTCCATGGTTTTCCAGGAAATGTTGGGGTCATGTTCCATGAGCCCTTCCTTTCCCAGGATGACTTGGGTATCCCCTAGGGGCATTATGTAGAAGCGTGCTTTGAATTCTTTCTCTGCCAAGGTAAATTTGGTGGAGACTCAGATACTTTTTCAGCGGTTTCTTGCCCATCGATTGCAATTACTGCTCGTGGATGTTGGAGTTCTATCAGGGGTAGGGGGTGTTTATGGGTGAAGGTGATGTCCATAAAGTTTCTGGATGATCATGAGTCGATGAGGGTCTTAATGGGGTCCATGATTCCCAGGATCGAGATGTGACTGTGGCGTGTATTATTGGCAGCTTTAATGTAATATACACGTCTCTCTCAGGTCTCTTCTTGCCTTCTAACATGGGTACAGGAGGCCGTTCTAGTTTTCCGACTCAGTGGAGTTTCCTTCTTCGTTGACCTCTTCGATGGTCCCTTCTTTACCTGTTATAGGTTCTTCCTTGATATATTTTTTGGATGGGCAATTCTTGACGAAGTGTCCCATCTTACCGCATTTGGTGCAGGCACCTTGTTTCTTACGTGCGTCGATGATATGTTGGGGGACCCTTTCGTTCTTGGGAATTCGTGATCCTCCCTTCTTGGATGGGCCACTTTGTTGATTCTGGGCCTTACTTCCTGCATACAGGATATTGTCTGTTTTGATGGCGAGTTCCATCCATTTCTCGAGAGGGACGTCGTCTGTATCACTCATGAAGGTCATTTCGAGGAGCTTTTGTTGGACATTATGTCTGAGTCTGTTTTTGAATTTGTCGATAAGGGCGCGTTCGTCCCAATCCAGGTGTTCTTGGAGCACCCTGAATTGGGAGGCGTAGTGTTGGGCCGATGTTGTTTGGGTGAGTTTAGCGATGTCTCGGATGGCTTTTTCCTTCTTCATTGGGTCTCCAAGTGCCAGAAGGAATGACTTCTTTAGGGCATTCCAGGACTGGAGAGCTTCATGGTCTACTCCGTCTAGGAATTTGCGCAGCAAGGGTTGCACCCACTGTGCGGCTTCTCCTCCTTTCATGTTAGTGAGAAAGGTGGAGATCTTCTTTGGGTCGTCAAAGGCTGTTCCATAATCGTTGAAGTATACTTCCATCCTCATTAGGAAGATTTTGGCATCTTGGGTATTGCGTTTTCCTTCAAAGGGCTCGGGTTTCTTTGCTCTAGCCCCTTTTGGGATGGCTGGCTCATCAGCCGGTTCAGCAGTGGTTGTCTTTGCCTTTTGGGGTCTCGGTGGTTCGTCAGTGGTGTGCGTGCTCATCCTGGAAGAGGGGCGTTCTTCCTTTTCCAGGGAGTTGATCCAACTATCTAGTACTTGTATCATGTCGCTGAGATCATCAATATAGGACCCTTGTTTGGACAGTTCCTTGCGCAGGTTTTGAAGAGTGGGTGCAGGCCCTTGATAGCCGTTTCTATGTTAGTGACTCGTTCGTTGAGGGTGGTCATTTGTTGGTGCACATGATAGCTATTTGTGGCCGCTGTGGCTGCCAATTGCTCTGAGGCAATGACTCTTACGTTAAGCTGATCGACCTGTGCGTCCAGGGTTCCTACTACGTGGTGTATGTTTTCGAGGGTTCTTTCGAGTCGTTCTAGGGGTTCTTGCGACGTGGCTTCTATTCTGGGTACGATCGTTGCGAAGGCGTTGTTCATCATGGTCTGGAATAATATGATTTCTGGGTCATTTGGGTCGGGTTGCTGTGGTGGTGGTGGCTGGTAGGGTGGTGCTGGTTCCCCTTGTCCTCGCACTTGGTTTTCTCCTCCTGCTACTTCTTCATGGTTAAGCGTGGGGGAGAGGAGTCATGGTGACGGGTTAGGATTAGCGCTTCTTGGCCTTCTTACACGTGTTCCTCAGGGGAGTGTGACTATTTCGGACTTGGAGTCTGACGTGTTGGACACTGTTATGACTTGTGGTCTAGGGAAGCCCCTCCGTGAGGGTCCTGGCGTGGATTGTCGTTCTTGTGGTGGATTGATTACAATGGTGGGTTCTTCTTCCACCGGTTCTTCAGTTTCTGTGGCCATTCTTTGCTCCGCTTCATTGAGATCAATGCTTTCCATTGTTTGTTCTTGTTCAGGTAGTGCTCCCAGTATCAATCTTGTCGGGGATGGTACTACTTCATGTTCTGGTTGTTCTTGTGGTGCGTTGCTATTGTGTCTTGATTGGGAGGATTCCCGCGAGTTGATTTGGACTGGTCCTTCAGTCCACGTGGTAGGCCTTCCCTGCCTAGAAGGGTTGCGCCATGGTTCTTGTTCCTGACTTCCTGGCATTTTAGCGTGAAGTATGTGTCTTCGATAGGGTTTTTATTGGTCTTTGTTTTCCAGAAGTCTCTTTCCTTTGGATCTTCTGCGTATGTTGGGGTAGCCACGGGATCGGCTATCTTCTTTGAAGCCATGGTTAGCTTGCTTTACAATGTCGCGACCCTCGTAAGAGTAGGAGACAACTGGTTCGTGGATTAGATTAATTGACTATAGAAGACTAATCCTATCAATCGTTGTATGACTGATACGTAGAGTACCATGCGTAGGACATAGTTCCCGAGTGGGAAGCTGGCATGGATGGCTTCTTGTGCGAGCATGAGGCCTACGATATAGAGTTTGTCCGAGTGGACGATGAAGGTGGCGATGACGCTAAAGTGATTGGGTTTGAAAGTGATCGAGGGCTCCAGGGCTTCCGCTGGGGCCTAAGGGTCCGTAGGGTGTTGCTGACTCTAGTCGTGGCTACTAGAGTCTCATGGCTTTGCTTATGTTCTCACAAGAGGAGAGTTGACGAGGTAAAGCAAGCTGAGCTCTTCAGGCTTGCTTCCCTAGGTATATATACTGCTATCTACATGGTCTGTGCGTAAGGCAGTACATACTCGAGTCAGAGAGAAGAGTGACTCATGGCTGTTGGTGTGGCGGCGTGAGTCAAAGAAGTCCGTGGAGAGAGCGGTGTGGAAAGCGAGCATTGTCGCTTGATTGGGCTTAAGTAAGGAGCGGGGCGGCATCCCAATGCTAGTAGATGCCACATTAGTCATAGTCACATGACTTATGAGGGGGGAGCATGGGTAGGTAAGCACGCTTCCCCCCATGACGTAATCGGTCAGGTGACTTGGAGGTTGTGAGTTTGACTCCGGAGTCGGGACTGATGAATGGGAGGTCACAACACGAGGTGTAGCAAGCTGGAGAATCCAGACTTGCGCACCACTGTATATATATCATTAGCTACAGACAGAGTCATACAGTGGTAGCTGCGGGTGCAGCGTCAGCACAGAACGCGCGTACCCGTGAGTCATACAAAGCGCAGCCATGAATGGTGCATACACCGAGTCAGAGACTGAGGAGCAAGAAAGCCTATGCGGCCTAATGCCGGTGGCGAAACGGGCAAGCCATGAGAAACGGGTAAGCCACGAGAAATGATGGGGGTGAGTGAAGTGAACTCACAACATTCCCCCCCCAAAAGTGATCGTCCCAAAGGAGGGGATGAGCACAAAGTCCAAAAGAAAAAGAAAAAAAGAAAAAAAAGACATCTAAGTACATCTCCCCTTTTGGGAGGCTACCTTAACCGGGGCGCATGGTAGCAACGACTGGTTACCTCTACACTAGGAGCCCAAACTCTTGTCCGTGTCTCTATAGGACCCATTCTCCCTCCTCCTCCTCGTGTCCGTCCCAGGCATGCTGGTCGAACCACTCCATGAGCGCGTCCCTTGACATTTTCCCCTTGGTCGCGAGGGCCCAGATCCGTCCTGTGGGGATTTCCTTGACCTCCCTGTGGTATTGCTTGGGGACGAGCGTTTTCCACTTGGCGATCGCGTCCTCGACCCATTTTTCAGTGTGGTTGGCCCGGACCCACCAGGTGCCGTCGGCCCTCCACTCGATGGAGGGAACTGTCCCTTCGATTTCGTGGTGACCCCATAGACAGAGTCGCCGACGCATCCTTGGGCAAGATACGGTTTCGTTTTCTGCATCTGCCACGAGTTGTCGGGTTGTGGCCCATCCCCCACCCATTGGAGGGGTCCTCGCCTTGGGTCGTGTAGGGTGTTGCCCTCCCAGTAGCACCCCCATCGTTCATGGCAGGGGATGTACTCGAGGTCGGTCTTGGGATCGAGCTTGTTGGCGTATTGCCACGCCTCGTGGTAGTTGGTGACCGACCGCAGGTCTCGGATGTACGTTCCCACCCCCCAGGGGGCGGCGTCCATGGCCTCTTGGACCTTGAGGATAGGTCCCCTGGGGACCACATCGACCACCCTAGGTCCCCACTGTTCGAGTCGGGTGGCGGCCTCGAATAGTTTGGCCTTGGCGGCCCGGTTGGCCTGGAGGTTGTTCCTCCCTCCTTTGTTGAGGTGCTTGGCGACAGTGGTGGGCTTGACAGGGGCCATGGTAAGTGAGTGGGTCTAGTGGTGGGGGTAGAGGAGTTGGTAGCTGGTTGGCTGTCGTTGCTGGCCTTCCCCCTCTCCCTTTTGTACCCTTCTGGTACAGGTGCTGACGGGTTTTTCTTGAGGAAACGATGTAGGATCTCTCCTAGCTCTATGAACTTTTCGGCCTGTTCCCACGTGTTTTTGCTTGAGTCATAACCCTCCCATTTGACTTCGTACCATAGCCCTTCCTTTGTCCGTTGCCAGTTCACGAGTTCTTCTACCCTGTATTCTTCCTCTCCATCTTCTGTGATAATCGGCGGAGGTTGGGGTTGGGTCCGATGAAAAGGGTCATCCCTATACGGGGTGAGAAGGTCGATGTGGAACACGTTGTGAATGCGCATGGATTTTGGAACCTCGAGTTCGTAGGCGTGTGAGGAGATCTTTTTTGTGACTTGGAACGGTCCCATGTTCTTTTGGTCAAGCTTCTTTGAGGGGTGTTTGGTTCAGATATTCTTGGTATTGAGCCATACCCAGTCCCCCACCTTTAGGCTAGGTGGTTCTGGGTATTCCTTTGTCTGTAATTTCATCTTGGCCATTGCTTCGTCCCAAACCTCCCTCATCTGGTTTGTGATGTCGTTCACCCTCGGGTTGTTGCCCTGATGGTGACTAATATCCCAGGCGGGGTCTTGTCCATAGAGGGTTTCAAAGGCTGTTTGTCCAGTGGAGGTGTTCATGTGGTTGTTGTGGCGGAATTCCGCTATCGGTAGCCATTTGACCCAGTCATCCAGTTCGAAATTGCAGAAGCTCCGAAGGTAGTTTTCTAACCATTGGTTTGTTCACTCTGCTAACCCGTCTGTCTGGGGGTGGTACACTGTAGAGAGACATGGTTCGATTTGCAGACGTTCATATAGGGCTTTTAGGAAATGACTATTGAAGGATCGTCCCCTGTCGGAGATAGTGACCTCCGGTATTCCGTGGTGTTTGAAAACCTCCCTGATGAAGATGTCCACCACCCCTTCAGTGTCAACGGATTCGCTGCAAGGTACGAAGTGTGCTTGTCTTGAGAAGCGGTCTACCACCACTAGGATGCTATCGAATCCTTGGGATGGGGGTAATTTCATGATGAAGTCATAGTTAATGTGTTGCCAGGGTCGTTCAGGGAGCTTGATGTTCTTGGGTGGATTTGTAGTGGGGGTTCGTTTGGATTCGATACAGGTTCGGCAATTGTCCACATAGGCATGGACTTCTTGCGTCATTCCAGGCCAATAGTATCGTCGTTTGACCAGTTCGAGGGTTCATTCTCTGCCTTGGTGGCCTGCAATGGGGGCATCATGATGTTCCCAGAGTAGCACCCTTTTGATTTCGGGATCTTTTGGTACTACGATAGTGTTGTCATACCAGAGGAGTCCTTCCTTCCATTCATATCTCCGGAATTGCTTTTGTATGCTGGGCAGGAGTTTGTCCTTTTGCTGGGCGTTGGTTATGACTAGTTCGAGCTCCTCGTCTTCAACCTGTCCTTCTTGGGTTTTGGTTAGGGGGTCATCTTGGCCAATATCCATCTTGAAACCATGGAAGAGTTCCTTCTTGATCATAACCTGTTCCGGGTTGGGTAGGTCTTCGTGATCCGACCTTCATGATAGGGCGTCTGGTTTTGGTGACTGTTTCCCAGGTCGATAGACAATGATAAAATTGAAGGATGCTAGTTCTAGGTACCATCGTGCATGTTTCCGGTCCATGGGTCATGCCTCTTTCCAATATCGGAGGTTATGGTGGTTGGTGTAGATCGTGATGGGTTCCTTGGTATCTTCTAGGTAAAGTCACCACTGTTTCAGGGCTTTGACAATTGCAAGGAGTTCTTTATTATAAGTATCGTAATTCTGCTGGGTGGGATTAAAACTTTTGGACATGAAAGCTATGGGGTATAGCTTTCCATCTTCCTTTCGTTGGCTGAGGATAGCACCCATGGCTACTCCTGAGGCGTTGGTTTCCAGGATATAGGGTTGATTTGGATTTGGGTGTGCGAGTACAGGTTCTTTGGAAATGGCTTCCTTGATCTATTGGAAAGCCTCTTGTTCCCTTTCTTCCCATTTCCACATTTTTCCCTTCTGAGTCAGGTCGTGAAGGGGCCTTGCTATTGTGCTGAAGTCCAGGATGAACCTTCAATAAAATCGCAGAACCCTAAGAACACCTGCACGTGTTTGACCGTTTTGGGTTCTGGCCATTTGAGGACATCTTTGACCTTTCCTTGTTCCATGGAGATTCTTCCTGGGGTGATCATGAGTCCAACGTAGTCCACGGTGGTGACCCTGAAGCGGCACTTTTTGGGTTGAACAAAGAGGTGGTTCTGTTGGAGTCACTCTAGGACAAGTCGCACATGTCGGGTGTGTTCCTCATCGTTTTAAGAGAAGATGAGGATATCATCCAAGTACACAATGATGAAGACGCCTCAGAAGTCGGCCAGTAAATTGTTCATAAAGTGTTGGAATATGCTCAGGGCATTTTTTAGGCCAAAGGGCATGACGACATACTCGAAAAGTCCGTCCTTCGTTCGGAAAGCTGTTTTCCACTCATTGCCTTCTTTGATGTGAACGTTGTTGTATCCCCATCTGAGGTCCAGTTTAGTGAAGACCTTGGCTTCTCGGAGCTGTTTGATGAGATCTTCTGGAAGGGGAATGGGGAATTGGTCACTGATCATGATGTCATTGATTTTCTGATAGTCCGTGACGAGTCGCAAGGAGCTGTCCTGTTTCTTGATGTAAAAGCAGGGGGCGGCAATACTTGATTTACTTGGACGTATCTTCCCATCCCTGAGTTCCTGTTCCAGGAACTCTCAGAGCTGTTTGGCTTGGTCTGGAGACATGGGGTAAGGTCTTGCTGGTTTGGGTAGTTCCGCTCCTTCCTTGAAGGGGATGGCACAGTCATGTGGTTGGTGTGGGGGTAATTCTTTGAATTTGTTGGCATCAAAGACGTCTGCGAAGTCCTGGTACTCAGGTGGAATGGGGGTCTCGTCCATGACTTCCCCAGCTGCCTTCCCTTGTTCGTCCCAGAATTTAATTTCCATTGTTCTCCAAGAGATGTCTGGATCGTGTTTGGTTAGCCATTCCTGTCCTATAGGATGGCAGAGGTATCCCCAAGGGGCATGACGCAGAAGCGCCCCTTGAAGTCTTTTCCCTCCAGGGTGAAGTGAAGGTTTGTCTGGAAGCGGATTTTTTGTGCTGTTTTGTTTCCATCGATGGCAATGACAGTGCGGGGGTGTGCGAGCTCAATGAGGGGGATATGGTTTTTGTGGGCGTAGGAGATGTCTAAGAAGTTTCGAGACGAACTGGAGTCGATAAGTGTTACGGTGGGTTCTGTGATTCCCTTGATCATGATGTAGCAGTTGGGGTCATTATTAGACTTCTTGAGGTAATATACATGTCTATGATCTTGGGTGTTCCTGCCTACAGACACGTGTTCAGTAGGCCATTCTAGTTTTCTGACTCCAAGGAGGTTGAGGTGTCATCCTTTGTATCCTCAATTACGGCCTCCTTTCCTTTGATGGGTTCCTTGTCACCCTGGTCCTCTTCCCTCCATTTCGATCGGCATTCCGTTATCATGTGGCTTTTGCGACCGCACTTGAGGCATCGTCCTTCCTTCTTGCACCTATCAATGGTGGTTTGTGAAACCCTTTTTGGGCTGGTTCCGACTGGTTTCTTGTCGGGGGTTCCTCCTGCCTTCCCTTTGATTGGTTCTTTGGTGGATTGGGTCGTGTAAAGGATGTCGTCAGTTTTGGTGGCGTATTTGATCCATTCTTCGAGTGTGAGTCGTGAGACGTCTTGGAGTACCGTCATGTGGAGTAGCTCTCGTTTGACGTTGTCCTTGAGTCCTGCTTTGAATCAGTCGATGAGTGCTTTGTCATCCCAGTCCAGGTCTTCCATATAGGTTCGGAATTGAGACACATATTCCGTGACAGATCAGGCTTGAACAAGTTTTTGAATGTTCTTGACTGCTTGATCCTTTTTGATTGGGTCCCCGAAGGCAAGTAAGAAAGCCTTTTTGAAGCTGTCCCAGGAGTGTAGTGCTTCGAGTTCTGTGTTGTCCAGGAGTTTGCAGAGTAAGGGTTTTGCCCATCACAAGGCCGGTCCTTCCTTCATATTTACGAGGGTAGTGGATATTTTCTTTTCATCTGTGAAGGCGTTCAGGTAGTCCCTGAAGTAGACCTCCATCCTCATTAGGAAGAGTTCTGCTTCTGTGTCTTTCTTTTTTCCTTCGAAAGCTTCTGGTTTTTTTGGCCTTGGCTCCTTTTGGTACTTGTTCTGGTTCGGGGGACCTGGACTGGTAGTTCCTATGGCGTGGAGTGTGGGAGCGGGATCGGTGATCTGGGATCTGGGTGGTGATGGTGATCTACGGGGTGGTGGAATATCCCAATGTGTAGATTGGGGGCTTCTATCAGGGATGCTTTTGTTGAGATTTGATCTATCTTTCATCGAGGTTGGATACTCAGTCATCAAGGGCCTGGAGTATGGCCATGGCGGTGCTGCTTTCTTCTTGTAGATCTTTGATGGCTTTGAGCGCTTCATTGTTCCCTCTTAGGAGATCGTCGACCCATGTTGGTGTCTGGTTTATTGCCGTTTTGGCTCGTTGTCCCTCTTGGTGGGCTTCGTAGCTGTTATTCACTGCTCTGACAAGGTGTTGTTCAATTTCCGTTATTCACCGGTTTAGGTTGGTGGCCCCTTCTGTGAGATCCTCAAGACACCTCCAGACACATTCTACCCCTTCTTCTACTTCTGCTAGGTCGATTTCCTCCAGGACTCGTTGGGCTATTTCTGGTAGGAGGGGTTGCATTGCTGCTCGTAGGGCAAGGATGATATTCTGGAAGCCCGGGTCTGCTTGTGGGTCGAAGGGTGGTTCCTCTACCTGAGGCTGTGCGAGAGGTTGCTCTGGTGTGCTGGTACTGGGGTGGGGCCACTGCCACTGGTTCTGGAAGATTGGGTTCAGGGTTGGTGGGAAGATGTGAGGCTGGGTGAGGTTGTGGTGGAACTGGTTCACGCTCATCTTCCTGTTGTCTAGGAAGGGGTTGGGAGGCTCTTTGTGGTGTAGCCCTTGGAGTTCCTCTTCTCGAACAGATGACGGGATATCGTCCTGCCCGGGGATGGTGGCGGTACTCGACTTCTTCGTCGCTAGGTTCAGGTTTGATGAGGATTGATCCCGCACCCACTGCACTTTCCTGTTTGGGACCGACACGTGGTCGGGGGAGTATTCGTACCATGGGAGCTTCTTCTGCTTCCCCTTGTTCTGATTGGGGTAGAGATGTCGTGTGAGAAATTTGCGGGATTCTCGCTCTCGCATGCGGGATTTTGACCTCTGGGGTCCATTCTCGCTTCTGAACCCTCTCTCGCATGCGAGAATGCGAGATTCTGCGAGAAACCTGCA
>WSLN01000712.1:0-11392 GCA_019677355.1 Ceratobasidium sp. 370
AATTTTGGGGTAAATTATCCCAGATTTTGGTATGCCCATACCAAAAGACATCGAAACTAACTTTGAAGTAAAAATTGGGAACTGTTGCCAGACCCCAAAATGTGAAAAATGGGTTGCTTTTGAGCTCTATACCAAAAAAAACTGGATCCACCCCAAAATTTGGGGTATGGGACCTCTACAGTGGGAATCTCTCAGTCCACACGCACGCATGCAAAATCTGGGCACCCATCAACCTGATGATCAAATATGACAACCTGCTGACTCACTGATCAAATTATGTATGTTGGTTGGCATATATGCCTATTTTGCATACTGGTTGTCAAGCTGCTCATACTGGTTGTCTGGCTGTATTGTACATGGTAGATGAACAAGTATATACACCTAACAGATAGTACTGAGGTACTGTATCTGTACTGGTGTAGGGAGATTTAATTGGAGGTATCACATGGGGGTTTGAAAACAGGCACGGAATGATATTTGGTAGAAATCCTAATATAATCACAGCTGGAACACAGACATTCATACAGAAGGCAAGAAAAAAACTAGTCAAGATGGGCTATCAATTGGCCACTGCACACAACTACTCAAGTCCAACATCTTCAGCAGTAATCTCTGTCACAGCAAGCCGAAGGCGAGCAAGCGAACGCGCAAAACGAATGTATAAAAGAGTAAGAGACGTAGCATACACGGACGAAAATCCTGGGTACAAAACCACCTGGTACTGTATAGTCAGCCATGCAAGAGCGCTGTAAGCGCAAACTCCAACAATCTCCAACCCTGCAAGCTCTGTGTCAAGCATATGCAATGTCACATTGTGTCGCAACCCTTGTAAGAGTGGGAGACGACTTGTCCGTAGATTAGATTAGGCGACTATTAAATACTAATCTGATTGATCAATGGACAATCATGATGTAGACTACTGTGCATAGTATGAAGTTCCCGAGTGGGAAGCTGGTGTGTATGGCTTCTTGGGTGAGCATGAGACCTATGATGTAGGTTTTGTCTGAGTGGACAACAAAGGTGGCGATGACACTAAAGTGGTTAGTGTTGAATGTGATCAATGGCTCCAGTGTAGCTACTGGGGCCTCATGATGTAGAGTGGTGTTCACCTGGATAAGGGTTTGATGACTCTAGTTGTGGCTACTAGAGTCCCTGGCTTTGCTTATGTTCTCACAAGAGGAGAGTTGATGAGGTAAAGCAAGCTGAGGTCTTCAGGCTTGCTTTCCTAGGTATATATACTGCAAGGTACATGGTCTGTGTGTAAGGCAGTACATATATGAGTCAGAGAGGAGGGTGACTCATGGCCATTGTTGCGGTGGTGTGAGTCAGAGAAGTCTGTATAGAGAGCGGTGTGAGAAGCGAGTGTGGAAGTGTGGTCAGGCTTATGTAAGGAGTAGGGCGGCATCCCAATGTTAGTAGATGCCACATTAGTCATAGTCACATGACCAGAGGGGGGGGAGGGGGAGCGTTGGTAGGTAAGAACACTAACCTCCCATGACATAATCAGTCAGGTGACCCTAGGTTGTGAGTTCGACTCCTGCAGGAAGCGAAGTCAGGAGCAAGGTGAGGGAGGTCACGACATTACCCCCCCAAAATGCAACCTTGGAGGCTTCAAAGGTCGCACAAAAGGGTAAAGAAAAAGTCCAAATCTTCTAGAAAATACATTCCAAGCTACATTATCTGGGGCGCATTGTAGCAACGACTTGTTACCCTCTACACTAGGGAGCCCAAATACTAAGTCCATTTTAATCTGCTTCGCGGATCTTGCCTTCTTCCAAGGAGTCTGCCAGGGACCAGGTCTCAACCCTGTCTTCCAGACGCAGGGTCCACAAATCCTCCTCCAGGACCTTATTGGCCATGTCCCAGGCCTTTTGGTCCAGCCAGTCCAAGAAGTTCTTCTTGGACAGCTTCTTTTCTTGGATTAGTTCATAGACCACCACACGGCCAAGATCCTTGACATGTCCGTGGTAGGACTTGGGGACCTGCTTGTGCCAGGCCTCCATTGTGTCCTCGATCCATTGGTCCATGGTTTCAGCCTGGATCCACCAGGATCCTTCCTTGTACCACTGGACGCCCTCCTTCCCTTTGGAGTATTTGACAATGTCATCGACACTCGTCACCACACACTTGTGGCAGACATACAGCTTGAATCACTGTAGTGCCTCATCTGACTTGGGGTGGGGTCCTTTTCCTAGAGATGTAGTGCGGGAATTCCTGTGCGTTCCGGCACCGAAATTACACGGCGAATCCGAATCCGTTGAGAAAACGGCATATATGCGTGTAGTCGCGCTGCTGAGTGGCATCTGCGCATATAGGCGGTTTTTTCAACGGATTCGGATCCGCCGCGTAATTTCGGTGCGGGAATGCCCAGGAATTCCCACACGACATCTCTACCCTTTCCGACCCACTTGAGGTATCCCTGTTTGGGGTCATAGTAGACCTTGTCACGGGTCCAGAATCCTGACTTTCATTCCGCCATGGGGATGTAATCAAGGTCTGCCTCAGGGTCAAGGGACCTTGCATATCGCCAGGCCTCCTGGAAGGAGGTGCAATTGCGGACTGTGGTGTAATAGTCAGCAGCAGTCTGGGCAGGCCCTTGGAGCATACCAGTGTGCCATGGGGCATTGGCGAGGGTGTTGGCGAGGGACCAGCAGTGTCTGGTGTTGAGCCTGCTGTAGGCAGTGGTCCAGACCATGGTGTTGCGGACGGGGGCCATGTTAGGGTAGGGGGAGTGGTGGTAGAAGTGGTAGTGGTGGTGGCTGGGTTGTTGAGTTCTGCTGCTTTCCCCCCTTCCCTTTTATATCCCTTTGGCATAGGTGCATCAGGGTGCGCCTTGAGGAATTTCCACATGACTTGGTTGAGTTCCATCATTTTCTTGGCTTGTTCCATGGTGTTCTCAAGTGAGTCATACCCTTTCCATTTGGCTTCGTAGTGTAGCCCATTCTTCCTTTGTTCCCAGCTGACGATCTTTTCCACTTTGTATTGTTCCTCCCCTTCTTCCATTATTATTGGTGGTGGTTGGGGTTGGTACCTTCTGAACAGATCTTCCTTGTAAGGAGAGGAGTTCTATGTGGAAGACATTGTGGATTCTCATGGACTTCGGCAAGTCTAGCCAATAGGCATGCAATGAGAATGAGATCTTTTCACTTATGGTGAAGGGTCCGGCCCGCTGGTCATCAAGCTTCTTTGAAGGTCTTCTGGTGCGAATATTCTTCATATTGAGCCAGACCTTGTCCCCTTTGTTGTATTCATGCTTAGGATCTTCCTTTCTTGTCTGGTGATATTCCATGGAAGCTCTCACTTCGTCCCAGATCTCCTTCATTTGTTCTGCCATCATCAGCAAAACCATGTTTTCCTACAGTATACTACATACTGCTACATAGCTGTTTGTAGGCTCCAGTAGCTCGGAAGGTTGATACCCTCTATATAGCATAAGTGACTTCCCACAATCGACTACTGTAGACTACTGTATTTTTGGGACTCTACTGTAGTCCCTCTGCTCCCCAGTCTATAGCATGTTACATAGACATATGTAGCCCTATGTAGCTCCTGTATTGCTCTGTAGCTCACTGTGGCCTGTGTTTGTACTCAGAATACTTTGGCAAGCACTCCATTCCTGTGCAGATCATAACTAAGAGGATCAAGGATTTAAATTTTATCCAAGTACATATAACAACTATGTAATCTACATATTAAACATAAAGAATATGTGAAAAAAAGAAAGAACAAAAAAAAGACCATATGTAAGCAAACCGACCCGAGTGCTAGTGTGCACCAGAGGGCCAATAGCATAGGCGAGGGGGGTTGAGGCAGGCAGCCAAGGGCACCACTGCAAGCACAGGTGGCAGTTGGGGCGGGGTCAAAGCTGGGACTGAGCGTGAGTGCCTGTCCGAGAGCAAACGGGCCAGCACGGGTGCCAACAAGCCTGATGAGGGTGGGTGTGCATGGGCAGCGCCAGCCTCAGGAGCGACAGTGGGGGCAGGCACATGGGCGAGAGGGAGTCACGGTCAGGTAAACGCATGGGTATGAGTGGGTGGGAGGGGTCAAGATGTGGGGCCAGCCACGCACGAGCAGCACCGGCATTGAGGGCAAGACTGAGCATGGGTGTGCAGTGCGAGTGAGAGCGAGAGCGGGTGTAGGCATGTAGTGCAGGCGAGTGCGAGAGCAAGAGCGGGCGTGCACGCGCATGGGTGGGGGCAAGTTGGTGGTTGTGTGTGGTCGAGGTAGAGCGCAGGAGCAGGCACGGTTGGCACAGGTGCAGGAGTGGGGGCAGGCGAGAGGGTGGGTGTACAGTGCAGGCAAGGGCGAGAGCAGGGGTTGGCGTGCAAACAGGCGAGAGCGAGATCGCAGTCGCAGTCACGCAGATCGAGGTGGGCGTAGGGGTGCGGGCAGGTTGGTGTGGCCACGGGCACGGGCAAGAGCAGCAGGCGTGAGTGCGTGCAGGCGTGAGGCGAGAGCGAGTTCGCGCGTGGCCGAGGTGAGTGCAGGGGCACGAGCAGGTCGGCAGGGGCAGGGGCGTGTGCATGTGTGTGTGCGTGTGCGTGGGCGAGGGCATGGGTGTGGGCATGGGTGTGGGTGTGGGAGAGAGTGGTTAGGCAGCGGGGCTGGGGTCTACAGGTCAGACTCACCGTGATGGCCGAACTCGAGCCCACGCTTTGACTGGCATGGCAAGAGGAGTGGGGGAAGGCGGTAAGCAGTGGCCATAACTGCGTTGGGCATACGTACCTGGGTATGCTGAACACACTTGAGGATGTGAGGGAGGGCAGGTGAGCGTTGCCAGAGTGGGTAGTCAACATTGATGGTTCGTAAACCAACCCTGGCATAAGCACCGGCGCTTCAAGCGCCGGTTTGTGAGATGCTAAGTCACCACCCACCCCTGGACAGCCCCATGGGGAAGGGGTAAATAATTCGTAGAAAATATGTATAAAATATAAATGCATGTAAATACTCCATACGCCAAATTTGGAACATGATTGATAGGAAGCTTGTAGAGAAAGGAGCAAAACAATACTTGCACCAGTTGTCTTCTTGTATCAGACTCTTGCATATAGTTGGAAAAATGGTTAATCAGTCATCAGTTGGCAGCAATTATGTAGCACTACATAGTTGTCAGCCATCTACATAGCAATATGTAGTCAGTTAATTTCTATGTAGATTGGGCACTTGCTGCCTGGAGCTATGTAGAGCTACGTAGTCAGTGTAGCTAAATGTAGCTCCTGTAGGAAACATCAATCTACAGTAGCATTTCATGTTTTTGCTGATCTGAGAGCTGGCACCTGGAGGTTGGTTTTTTTGACCGGATTATGAGTATCATTCTCGTGGCTATATGTGCCTAGCTGAGCTAATCTATTGTCATTTACTTAGGCCAGGAGTCAAAAGACATTCAATATTGAGGTAACCGTGCCCAACTCCAAGTGGTTTGCTAAGCTCAAGGCCCCCAAGCTGGATCACTTGACTTCCATCCATGGGATGCTAGCATCCATCTTGACTCATGAAGAGATTGCCAGACTTGAGCTTGAAGGCCTCACCTTCATCTCAATGGGATCTGGCAATACCCTGAGCAATGCAACAACCAGTAATCAGACCACCCCAGGGGGCAAGTCTAAGTGTCAGTTCTGTGCCAACTGGGTCATCTCCCCGATGAAGAAGGTTAAAGTCAGACCTGCCTCTGCATTTGTTGGCACAAATGGCTCCAAGGGGTTAGATGCTTTGGAGTAGTTACATTTACAAGGTCTCTGTCAAATTGAATGTATGAATGTATGAAATCATTTTGTGTGCCTCTTTTCTAGGCTGATGTATGGGTTTGAAAATTTAAAATTTAAAAATTTGTGTCTCGACTCCTTTCTATGTATGTTCTTAATTTTGTGTGTGGCTCCTTATATAAATATGTTGGTCATTCAGATATGCTTGGTTTTGCAATACAGTAATATGTTCTGCTTGTCGAAGAGACAGGTTTGCATTGATAATCGCACGGTCAGTCATTGCTGGTTACAGGAACTTCTAGTACTACACATGCGTCGTGATTTGAATAGAATCTAGCTGGGCGCTCCAGTGATTAGTCAAGCCAGGTACCCGCCCTGGTCTAGGCTGTCACACCACGATCAGCGCGTGTGTACACGTTAGGGTACGGTAAATAATCCACCGAGAATTATTTACGGTTTATAAACGGGGCGTATATATACGGAGGCGTATACAAACGTGTAAGCTTGTAACATGGTTCGTCGAAATATTAGATTGAGTAAAAAGGTAACACTTTGAACTCTCGCTACTCACATGCTTGACTCTTGCAACTGCCACCGGAAACGAGCAGCAGGGGCTTTTGTGTCTGCGACACACAATGAATTTGTCATTTCTCCAGCGACCTGGATATCGCCGGGTGTTTCTTGCGCTCGCGCTAGCGCCTCCCGAATGGCTGCATCATTCGCCTTTGGAGCCTGGAGTACAGCAGGCTGCGTCAGACATGTATCAACCACCGTCGATTGAGATGCAATAACGAAAGCGCCTGACCTGCAAATCCGCAATCAGGCCGCGCACGGTTCGAGTAGAGTCTGGTATGTCAGGGGCGACGAAAGCCTTCGCAACTGAGCGAGCCATGAGCGCAGTTGCGTTGCGGATTGTTCGCCGACGGGACGCCCGGGTGTTGTCAGCGCTAGCGGTAGTAGTGGGTACTGGCATTGCACGAGTTGATAGACGACGCAGAGTACGTTGGATATTCATGAGAGTATAGAAGTATATGGGGAAATGACTATGCTTGGCGGTAGGAGAGAGAAGGAAAACCGAAAGCGCCCAGCGGGGCTGACACGGTGGTGCACAGCACAGATGGGCAGATGTATCAAATAAAGCAAATTATTGCGCATATATGAACTGGATTTACCGGGAAACCTGGTACTCGGCATACTCACATCCCCCGCCGCGTTGGACATTCTTTATTTCAGCTTGAAAGACCCATCCCCCCCGAGGTCGACCTTTTCGCTGATGCTGTCTTGCTCCTCTGGTCGAGTGATACTGGACAGCTCATGGAGATGAGCCGTCTGAGCGCACTGGGAATCCTCCAGGACTGTGACTTGATAAGTAGAGACATGCACGCGTGGGCTAACGGCTGCGGCTTGCTGGATAAAAGAATGTCGAGTTGCGATAAATAGAAGTACATTTGCCAGACCTACGACGCTACGTCAGCGTCAGGGTGGGGAGCGAATGTCCCGTGACAAACCTGAGCAAGAGAAGGCAGCCTAAAGAAAACTGTGGTCAATTTCTGGGCTTAAGAATATAAAAGGCGTTCTCACCCCAGCAAAAATTGAATAGGCGGAAGGTGGTTTCCAGCCAGCCGTTACGCCGAGTCGTAAGATAACAATCGGCATAGTTACTATCGAATATGCTATATATGTCACCAATTCCTGTCAGCCCCGATATCACAACTACTACAGTCCTGGAGCTACTTGCATAGTGGATACAGCATCAGGCGCTTCGCAATTCTCTTCAGATACTTGCTTACTCCGTTAGCGTCGGTGCCGGAGTCAGGTTTCGACTCGTGGAAAGATACAGTAGCGTCATGCTCGGCCCAAGGTGTAAGGCGATTTAAGCCCCGGCTTTGTCCAGTCGCCTTCCAGACGAGCTTCCCATCCTCGAAGGACAACCGCCCCGAGAGAAGAAGGTATAAAAGTCCTGTCGAAGAACGAATAGAGGCTGAGTTGCAACTCAGGCATGTTCGGGAATGGACCTAGACACACCGTACATCACAATAGAGCTAACAATAGCCAGGAATACCCATATCTACACGTGTGGATCAATGTTAGAAAATCGACACCGAACACAGCGGGTGCACCCACATAGAGGAAGAGAAACCACTCTAGCTGGTAGCCAGGCCCGATCCAACACCATGCGCCTAGAACCCCATAAAAGTGCCCACTCCTGTCCACATTCTGGATGACGTGAGGGCCGACAATCGGGAGTACGAGGATGACCGTCCAGCCTGTGCCAAGAATGATGCGAGTCGCCCATATAGAAGGCTTCTTGAGCAAGAACAGGAGGCTAAAATATTATTATATTAGCCCGTCCAGATGGGGTCGGATTAGCATACCTGAATGTATGGTACGCTATGGCGATCGACCTTATGGAAAACGGTCAGTGGCAGCGGCTGGCTCTCAGATCAGCTACGAACCATAATGCACCACCTAGATCCCCGGTCTGGAATATTCCACCTATTGTCGAGAGGGCGTGAGTTGAAGTGGGGTTAGAGCGGAGATAACCGAGCGCACCTTGTGCTGTGCACGCTATAGAATGACGGATCGCCCCGTCTGATGCCCATTTGAGGCTGATTGAAAACCCCACCGCTTGAACCATGTCTGAAAGGAGCAAACTGTAGAGGTATGCCCCTAGCGCGCTGTGTGAGAATGCCCGTATCCCTCGCGCTATCGGGGATCGATTTCTGTTGAAGAACGTGTAACGCTAAATCTCACAGTTAGCTTGTGAGCAGCAAACATGTGCCAGTGACATCAGGAAACCCCGCAAGGCTACATATCGCTATGGGCGCCTTGTGGTGCTGCGGTAGCGCCCATAACGCTCTCTAGCCATGCGCTGACTCCTGAAGATACTCACCGTGATATACGAAAGGAGAAGAAAAGTAGAAACCGCAGAGATCAACCCAATGAGCCCACAGAGCTATCGGAGAATCAGATTTTCCCTCCGTCAATTAGAATTGAAAGCAGCTTACCCCTGCGCCAACACGGTATCCAGCGCTGTACTCTCGCGCATACGCACTTGGGTTATGGTCGTAGAACCCCATAGCGCAATGCCCGCAGTGGTATCCAGGGAGATGGTGAGGTTTGGCCTTTTGAGCGGCAAGGAGGAGATCTCGGTATTAAATACCACATAATTGCAGTGCTAGTGCAGGTTTAGAAACGGATGGCTAAAGGTACTCCGCTCATCGTGATGACCTTACCATGTGATAATATATGCTGATCTCCCTTGACGTTGTGTAGGCCGAAGGCAGCCGTGGCGTGACAGCGTACCGTTTCAAATGAATGGCCGCGCATTGATTTTCGGGTATGCATAGTTCAGGCATACCAGGCTAGATACAATTAAGAAAATTGCAGGAAGTGCTGAAGAAGCCCTTTATGACCCAGCCTGACGCCAAGCTGGTAAGACAGGCCCCCTCCTGATAAGAATGAATTCACGCCACGTGCTTTTAATCTCAAGTGGGCACGTTCGTGCTCGAACGACTGATAGAGCGATAGGGAACCCCGGAAGCACTCGCTAGTCGTCCGAGACACGCTACCGTAGCATCAGGGGGGGGGGGGAGTTCCTTGACGTGAGAGCAGATGGGAGCTAGAAAACAACCGAATGACAGTTGGTTGAAGGCGAGCATCGGGAAACCTCACAGATCAGCGTCGAGACCGCACAAATTTGCCGAACGAACATATCACATAAGTAGTCATCTAACCGTCAGTTGTACTCGATTTTTGCACCGTTGTATAGGCTGCCACGTGTTTTAGTTGGGGAAATTGTCGTGCATATCCCTTTCCTATACAACCAGGCAGATGGCCCTCTACCATCCCAACCAAACTACCGCGATTGAGCATGATTGTCGCCAATTACGAATGGGAAGGCACACTTGACACCACCACTACAAATGGTTCCACTTGTCTGGGCCGGACCGACGCGAAAAGTAAAGTTAAAAATACATTTATACCACGGGCCGATTCCTGCATACCATGGAAGTTGACGAGATCAACCACCGAGTCGAGTATGAGGGCTGCCGCGTTATGAAGGGTGTGCGGAGAACGAGCTTCTCTTCCTGTAATGTCGCACCATAGGGGTCGGCCCCGCAACGACAATAAATTCTTGATTAAAAAAAAAAAAAAAAAAACGAGCTTGGGGGTTTGTAAAGACTGCCTGCGTTGATGTTGTGGAGTGGCGAGCGTAATAGAAGTTCGAACAAAGAGGGTAGAGGTGTGGTGGTGGGGGCGGGAAAAAAGGCACTAGCTCCAAAACGCCAGATAAAGCCACGTAGCACGCATATATGCGCTTCAATCAATAGGTAGATCGCAACATGAGGATAAAACACCAACCCAACAGCGAGGAAACGCAAAAGAGTCGAACGAACAGCGATAGGTGGTCCAAGAACATGAACCACTGCGCCTCCACTCGCCGGGTGAACTTGTTTATGGTTGTGGGTTGTTTGTGATCATGGGTGAATTCAGCTTCATGTTCCAGTCCACTTCGGGATCTAGGCTTAAGGTTGCGGCGTTAAGGGGTGTGTCTCCTTATACAAAGGGTACGTGACCGCCCTGATCATCGGACACGCTGGAGACGGGGAAGGGGGATCCTATAGCTGGTGGAGGTCGGGAGCAGGAGGCGCCGGGTGGATCCAGGAACCCCCCTGGGTACCCTGGTCCAACGCTAATTACATTTAATATACTCTGTAGTATTACTATAAATAGGCGTTTTGCCTGGCAATGAGAGTGATAGTAGCCACCGGTTCAAGTGATACAGAGTTTCTATGAGAGTGAATGCAACCCACCGCTAGTCAGCACCCGATTGCTATTTAAGGCAATAAAATTGTCCGCAGAACCGATCAAAAAAAACATCGACTAAGAGCAATTGGTTCATAACTTAGCATGGAATCCAGCCCACGTGAAGTGATTTAGATACATGCATTCAAAAGCTGTACATCTGAGCTACAAAACGCATAAATTTTGAAACAAAACGGATGCGAACTGGCGGAGTTGTGCATAAAACAAAATGCATGCAGCGATACGCGCACGCCACAACCGCCTTATGGTCCGGTCGCACCACTAACCTGGAGATGCATACGTGATCGCTCTGAGGTCGTGTGGTTAAATATGCGGCTTGACCGATTCGCTAGACTCGTTCCACTTTAGTCATTGTATGTTTTACTAACCTACTCCTAATAGTATGACGATTCAGTCGAACACTAAGAAAGTCTTTACTGTAGTGTTTTGGTTTTACGATGTCTTGGCTACGATTTCTCTGACATATCTACTTGACACAACTACCCTTGGTCACCAAACTCCCAGCGCGGCTACGGAAAATTACCACTGAGTGGTAATCTTTGTAAGGTCCATAGGTCGGTCACCGAGAGCCCGAGGGTCCGAGCTTTGGACAATAGGCTTCCGAAGATGAAGAACGCCGCGCGGAGGATGACTTTTGATACTGACGCTACTGCACACCGTTAGATATGAGCGTCAATCCCCTGAAGCAACGTAACGGATGGTCCACGTAGCTGCTATTCCTACACCCTTAATCTTAATCTTAAGTTTGTTACAGTTTTTTGGCATTGCTGCTAGTAGAGTCCACCAATTCCCATTCGACATCCATCCCAGCTGCCCCAACCGTCTCCATCCTTTCGCCCTCAATCAACGTCTTTCCGAAC